>OY978530.1:13526108-13541108 GCA_963854835.1 Megamerina dolium
ATTAAGAGAAGGTCAGCGTGAATAGATTTAACGACAGGAAAAGCCGATATTATTACATTTTGTATCTCTGCTAATGTCTTAAGATCACAGAAAATTTCGTTGGTGACGTTATGGTTAATAATACTTTTTAAGCATTGAAGAAGACTTTCGAGAGTGACAATAGTAATCGGGTGACGAATAAGTTTTTTAAATTTTTTAGTATTTTAGTATTTTTGCTAAAAGAATTAGACTTGGAAAACATTAACTGATTTCTGAATTGGTTAATTGGGCAATGAGCTGTTTTAATCACTTTACTTAAATATTCTTCACTGTGCACAGTTTCGTCTGATGCAACTTCACACAAATTGTGGGAAAACTGTCTAGAAAGTGCATCTGCTACTATATTGTCCTTTCCAGGTTTGTACTGAAAAGTGAAAACTTCTATGAACATTGACATTGCAAATATCAGTGGCTGGTGGTCATTAAAAATTTTTATGTCTTTGATTCAGTACAAATGATGGCGAGACTTTCTTAATGCCCATACAATCGCAAGTACCTCACGTTCGTTAGTAGCGTTATTTTGTCCGCTAGCAGAGAGCATCCGCGAAATCAATGTAATGAAACGACCTTTTTGCAACAAATCCGCACTAACGCTGTAGAAGAGGCGTCTGTTCAAAAGATTGGTTATAGTCGGGATATTGAAGTAATACATCCTCTGGAGCTAATATCTGTTTTATTCGCTCAAAGGCTTGAAGCGCTTCAGGATTAAAATCGATTTTCAAATTTTTTGAAATGCGTATACCCATTTGTCCGTTTTCTCCGCGAAGAAAGGTTTGTCGATGTCGATTTTATAAAACGTCGATAACATCCGGCTAGGCCAAGAAATAAACGTAACTCTCGAAGGGTTTGCGGAGGCTCGTGATTGATATCGTCATGAACCTTATCCGGACAAGTTCTAATACGTGTTTCAGAGACGAGAAACCCCAGAAACTATACCCGGGTTTTAAAAAAATTTTGATTTTTCGTGCGACACTCATACCTTCAATCTCAAGTTTTTGAAGTATGTGGTCGATGTGTTTTAAATGCGGGTCTCCATCTGGAGAGTAAATGATTATGTCGTCGACATAAACTGGACAATACTTTCCTATAGCGTGTCTTAACCCAAAAGGTAATCAGCAGAACTCGTATTTTCCGTTGTTTATACTGAACGCCGTTTTCTGCCTATCCTCCCCACACATAATGATTTGATGAAATCCTGCCTTAAGGTATAATGTTGTAAAAATTTTGAATTTCCTAAGTTGGCCAAGATTACAGATGTATCCGGAATAGGATATCGATCTAGAATTGTTTTTTCATTAATTTTCCGAAAATCGATACCCATTCTCACTTTTTATTTTCCGTCTTCATCAACACCCTTCTTAGACACCACATGAACAGGTCAATTATAAGGCGAACAGGATTCCCTTATTATTCCTTCCTTAAGAAGCGTTTTTATTTCATTATTGATAAATGGAGCTACGGAAATTGGAAACGTTTATTGACTTCATATTGAAAGGTTTTTCCAAAGGCTTAACTCGTTGGAGAAATGAAAAATGCCCTTATATAATTTTTTGACGTCCCAGTGTCAATTAAATTGTGAAGCTCCTGACCGTTTTTGCAGTTTTTCGTAATTAACGGCAGGAGCGATTTCAGTTAAAGTAATTAATTTTGTCACCATATTCCGCCATAACATCATCAATGTAATTATGTCATTATTTCAATGGCTTTCGTAGTAATATTCATTTTCAAAATCAATATTCAATATATTCAATATTTTCATTCGAAAAAGTTTCTAATTCTTCGGACATATAATTTACCTTTTTGTAGTTTCTGAAACGGTGAACGATCGGAATGTAACTGTTCGCGACTCCGCTTATATGTTACTGGCAAATTTGGATTTAAATGCTGCGGTTTAGGAATATAATTAGGTATAGAATGCGCTTGAACTGGATTTTTAATATGTTGATGCTGTGGAGTAGGTAGGTTTGGAATATTGTTACGATGCCTGTAATAACTTGTATTGTTCTCAACTTCCATTGAAGTTGGTCTATTAAAAGCATTTTGGTTGAAAAGCATACTCGTATGCGGTCGGTTATTGCGCTCTATTTGTTTTTATTGAGACATTATTGGCCTCTTTTGTTCCAACTGCAAAAGCCTCTGCAAAATCGTATCGTTTATGATTTAAATGTACCCA
This sequence comes from Megamerina dolium, assembly GCA_963854835.1. Taxonomy (NCBI): domain Eukaryota; kingdom Metazoa; phylum Arthropoda; class Insecta; order Diptera; family Megamerinidae; genus Megamerina; species Megamerina dolium. The sequence goes on from OY978530.1 coordinate 13,528,321, forward strand.
CAATTTCTGAGGAAGTTGCAATGTCCTACAGAAGTTACATTCAAAAATTACACAATCATCCGAATCCCTTTGCTAGACAATTGTTGCTGAGCACGGGGCATCGTCGATTAAAAAGAAAAGACACACTGAATATGCTGTGAAATTGCAATACCTCGCGACTCAACAAATTGTGATGGAACGTAGGGAATATCACATAATTTTAGTTAGTTTGTAAGATTTGAATACTTATTGTTAGTTTCTAGGTATTTTAGAAAGATTCAATAAATGCTTAGTATTTAAAACAAAAATGTACATAAGAAGCTTTCTCTTTAATCTATTGATTTTAGAAGCCACAAGCAGCTGTTTCGCCTTAGGATTTGGATGAAGTTCTAGCTTTGCTTTATACTTTTCAATGTTTCGCCGCACTACATCAAAGATAGTGGGAATTTGAAGGTCATTGTGAATGTGTATGTTTTTGATATGCCATGGAGCACCAGTAATTTGTCTGAGCAATTTATTTTGCACTCTCTGAATTTTTTCTACATTTGTAGAACAGGCTAAACTCCACAGCTCTAAACCATAGCACCAAATAGGTTTTATGATGGCGTTATATATCAGGACTTTGTTAGGTAAACTGAGCTTAGAGTTTTTATTAATTAGCCAAAAGAGTTGTTGAGACTTTAATTTTATTTGTAGATTTTTGCTCTCTATGTGTTTAGTCCATGTTAGTCTTCTATCACGATGGATTCCAAGGCATTTAACATGATTTGCTTGAGGTACGATGATGTTATTCAACTTGACAGGGGGACACGTCTCTTTTCGCAGCGTGAAAGTGACGTGGACCCTCTTTGCTTCATTTACTTAGATGCGCCAGTTTGCAAGCCACTTTTCAAGGAGATCTAAATGGGCGGACAGACTTCTGGATGCGCTTATATGATCATTATGTGAACAGAGGATTGCAGTATCATCTGCGAAAGTAGAAACTACATGATTCGAATGCAGTGGAAGATCAGCAGCATATATTAAATATAGGAATGGTCCTAGAACACTCCCTTGAGGAACGCCCTCCTTGATGTAAAAGAATTGAAATTTAATTTAACTTTCCGGCAAAGTAAATAATATCTGCAGAGCTTGTGATTATTTTCTGGGAGATATTGCGTTATCTTATATATTAGGCCTTCGTGCCAAACTTTATCAAAAGCTTGGGCTACATCCAAGAATATTGCAGAGCAGTATTTTTTGTTTTGAAATGCGGTGTTAATCTCTTTGGCGATCCTATGCACTTGTTCAATAGTGCCATGTTATTTTTTACAACCAATGGGTTAGTCGAGACAGGCAAATATTGTTCAACGCCACGCGGTTGGAATTGATTAATCGACAAGGTCAAGCGGTTTAGCTGTTCGGTTAACTGCTACCCGCTCTCTATTAAGAAACATTCCCTTAGACTTTAATTGGTAAATAAAACTTGATAATAATCGTAATAAACACAAAATTTTTGTATATTTTTCACTCTTCGCACTTTACCAATCCGCATGCCAAAAACAATCGTCGTTTTTAAAATAAACTTTATTGTATTGACACAATTTTAATTCTTTATTAGGCTCAACGAAAGCAAATCACCTTAAAATTATGTAAGAAGCACGATATGTAGTAGTAAATATATGTATACGAAGTATGTGACGAAGTACTTACGTACTTACTTCGCTACAACACTTTCACAGTTCAACGGCGACTATTTAAAGTGGCAACAATTCTTCAATCTGTTATCCCAAATGATCGGCAACCATCCATTTGCAGCGGTACAAAAACCGTGGTGTATAAAGGCAATTGTTATAGGAGAAGCTGTAAAATTAATCAGCCACTTTTCTCTTACTAAGCAAATTATGTAGCCGACGAGATGAAGTATCGGATTTACTACGTTGAATGACATCACGATCTTCCTTCCTTTCGTTGTCGTGCTGAATTCGATATTTATTGCTTGCATTGTAGACGGCAATTACGTGCCATGTGTCCTCTTTGATCGCATATGAAGCACTTTCCGGCGAATTTATTTTTGCGTTGATTTCTTGTTCTTCCTTTAGGCTTCATATTCGATTGATTGCAATCACGCGCTATATGCCCTGGTTTGTCGCAAATGAAGCACTTACCATTAAATTTGTTTTCGCGTCGACCTGTTGTTCTTGCTTCAGGCTGCACTGCTGGTTTTACTGCCTAACGCACTGCTTCAACTAGATCTGTTGTTTCTGTCTCTAGTTGGCGCACACACATTAAACTGGAGGTTTCATACGTCAAGGCACTACAAACTTGGTGACATGACTAGGGCACGCTTAGTGTCTCCATCACGTACACCGTCTATAAATACCTCTATTTTTATGTTCTCGATGAATTCTTCCAAATTACCAGAGAACCCTAAAAGACATAAGCGCTCAATGTCAGAAGCGCAATCTTAAAGGCTCTGTTCCACTCGCGATTTAAATTCCACTCGATGTATTTAACTCTTATATTCGTTTCCATATTTCCGCTGAAGTATCTCAATCAGTGAATGGTGGCTACCACGATCTTTCTCTTGAGCCATCTGCAAGACTTCTGACGCATTACCTTTAATACCACAATTAAAGCAGCGGTCTTGTCACTATCGTCCTATTAATTCGTTGAAGCTGTTGTCTCGAACTAAAGCTTGAAAATGTTGATGTGTGGTTCCATCAAATGTTGGTGGCTTTAGTTTAATTGTACTTAATTTTCTAATCACTGATATAGATGTTTATTTGTAGTTGATTGAGTTCATGGTCTAGTTTCTCGAACTTATATTCCAAGTCGTCTACATGTTCCTTCAGAACTCTGACATTTTCATTAATGGAAATTTAATTTATCTGGCACGGTAATGCATTATCGCAGCATGGTCAACACAACGCCATGCGCAATGATCGCAAATATTAGTCAAACAATAATTATGTATGAATGTTAAGTTAAGTAAATGTTAAGTAAATGTCGTGAGTCAAATTATTTTATTTTACCATACTAAAATGGCGCTATTGCGCTAATTGTGACCTGCAAAATCCACCACAACCAACTAGCGATTTATTAACACTATTTTTTCATAATTCTTTCTCTATAGATGGGGACGCGGACATCCAGAAGAGTACACGGACGCAATGAATTTAGGTGAGGAACGTTTCGATTCGATTGATTCCGATAAAAAACCACGCGCTGGACAAATCTTATGGATACGTGGTTTGACACGATTACAAACTCAAGTAAGTAGCATGACAAGATGTGAGGAAATAAAAATAAGGATGATATGACGAGCGAATTTTAAATTGTGTTTTTTGGCCTTCAAGAAGTGCTAAAATGGTATTTTGAAAAATAAATGTTTATTTATTAATTGTTCTTCATTGCAGAAATATTTTCCTTGAATTTTGTTCAAAGAAAATAATTTTATACATTAAAAATTCATATTAAAACCTCTACCAAATTGGCCAAATTTCACATTTAGTAAATCCCATGTATGTATGTGTTGTATTTCACAATGGTCAACCATTGACGACAAGCTTCATCATTCTAATGACGAACTATAAAAGAGCATAACACAAATGGGAATACTTGAACCAACTACACACGAAGTTAGGCACAACCTAGGCGGTGGTTATATATTGTCAAACTGATAAAAATATAATCTTCTTTTGCTCTTCCTTTCCATAGAATGGTCTTTTTAAGCGCTTCTGTTACATGCTGGTAAAAGTAATGCCAACTTATAATAGAGTGCTTTAAAAGGCATTTTGCGATGTATTCCTTCAATATTCTGCTACAACGCTTCCAAATATTATATTATGAATCGTGGTTCTATCATCCAAACTCAAAGATCGTTACAGACATTTTCCGGTCGACATAATTTTTTCTCATTTTTGGCTCACTTGGTATGTGAACAAGCAAAATTGGTTGATTTTGGGTGAAGACAATCATCAAGAAATTCTTCAGACACCATTACGTACACAAAAACTTACTGTTTGGTGCGGTTTACGGGTTGCTGATATAATAATAATTGACACAAAACATAACTACGGCGTTTGATTCCTCAATCCAATGTAAAATTTTCTGCTGAATACAAATATGATAGTCCCGTATTATAAAAGTATAACGGTTTTCGAGATATTTTCACTTCACTTCTCACCTGATTTGAATTAATTTTATTTTCCTGGAGAGGCTCTAAGAAAAATAAAATAACTTAAGAGATAAAAGGGCAAAGATATTGAAAATTTAGTAGCCTTACCTTTTTCAAAGCTCAAAAAACTGAAAGTTTAAAATATCTCGAATACCGTTCTACTTTTACTGTATAATACGGGACATATTTGGATTCAGTTATGAAAATTTTTGGCCTTGTGTCATTACTCCATTGCTTCCTAAAAAACACGGCAGGTAACAACATAACCGTCAATGGCGGTCGCTACAGAGCCATGATAACTGACTATTGAATCCTTTTTGCATGGCATGAATTTAAAAGAAATGTGGTTCCAGCAAAACGGCGCTACATGCCATACATCGAACATAAAAATCAATTTAAAAGGGAAACATTTGGCGATAACATAACTCCTCGAAGGGACCTGTGAACTACCTTGCAAGATCTTCCGATTTAATGGACTATATTTTGTGGAGATATGTGAAAGGACTAGCTTATGCTGATAAACCGGCAACTTTGGGTGAATTGCAAGCCAACACTGAGCGAACTATTCTTGAGATTAGGCTTCAATTGGTTGAAAAAGTAAATTGGGTTTCCAAATTACGCCACGTTCGAGCTAGTCGCGGTGGTGATATGCCCGAAATCATATTCAATCATATTACATTTTGTATTTTTTCCCAAATTTGAAAATGCTTCACTCTAAAAAAAACACCCTTTACATATATTACAAATATATCTGTCTGTATCTGTAGGTCGTGGGTTCAATCTCCGGCTGAAGCATAATAAATTTAATATCGAAAAGATATTTCTTTCGAACGGTACCACCCACCTGTCGGCAAGCAATTGGCAATTCTTCCGGCAGTAGCAATTTGCCATGGAAAATCTTATAAAAGAACTCTGTGACAAGTGTCATATAGGGTTATCCATTTCGCGGTTTCAAAAGTAATCGGCTAGAATTCGACATCTGTCAAACTGAGTTGTTAAAACAATTTCTTTCTTTTTGAGATCAAAGTCTGACATTTGCGAAAATGGATCGCTTAACTATCGCACAACGCATTAAAATTGTAAAAACCTACTATAAAAATGGTGATTCTGCCACAGCCACATATCGTGCTTTAAGAGGAGATTATGGTTTACATAATCGTCCAACTACGCAAGCAATTGGCAAAATTGTTAACAAATATGAAGAGACTGGATCGGTTACAGATATTGTAAGGCCTGTGCATCATCGTTTCGCTCGTACCACCGAAAATATCGCTGCTGTAAGTGAAAGTGTTGCCGAGGACCCGACGTTCTTCGACGTTCTCAGGAATTAGGACTGTCTTACGGCACATTATGGCGTATTTTGCATTTGGATCTACACCTACATCCATATAAAATCCATCTCACACAACAACTGAAGCCAGTTGACCATTCACAACGTCGTAGATACGTCGAATGGGTGCTGAACAACAGGCGGTGGACGGCGATTTTTCAAACAAAATTTTCTTCAGCGACGAAGCACATTTCTCACTCGGTGGGTATGTTAACAAACAAAATTGTCGTATTTGGGGTTCTGAGAATCCTCAAGTAATTGAAGAGAGGCCACTACATCCACAAAAAGTCACTGCTTGGTGCGCTCTTTGGTCCGGAGGTGTGATTGGACCTTACTTATTCGAAAACGACGATGGAACGACTGTCACCTTCAATTCGGAGCGTTATGGTCATATGATAACCGACTTTTTTTTGCCTGCTATTGAAGAATACGACTTAGAGAATATGTGGTTTCAACAAGACGGTGCCACATGCCACACAACTCGAGCGAATATGGCTTTATTTCTCGTCGTGGCGATATCAAGTGGCCACCAAGATCATGCGATTTGACACCGCTTGACTTTTTTTGTGGGGCTATGCGAAAGACCGTGTTTATGCAGATAAACCTTTAACTCTTGAGCACCTAAAAACCAACATTCGTCACGTTATGGCTGAGATACCGCCCAATATGTGTCAAAAAGTGGTCGAAAATTACCTCAAAAGAATCGATGCTTGCAACAATTCGCGTGGTGGTCATTTAAATGATGTAGTATTTCACACATAATGTCAACGTTCAAACTTTATAATAAAAAAGAAATATCATGATAAAAAACATTTTATATGTGTTTTATTTACATTTACTTTTGAAACCGCAAAATCGATAACCCTTTATATTTATTTATATATATGTGTGTGTGTGTGTGTCTGTGTTTTATTTTTTAATCGGAGGGGGAATCTGCAAAAGATCCATGATCTTTGACGGCATGAACGATTCATATTGCTCGCTAAAGGTACTCCTCATTCGGGACCAAGTGCAGTCAGAACGATCTTACTATGATGGACTCGCGAAACAGTACTAAACTACTTACTAAACCCTTAAATCCGGCTTATGTAGCTTGGTCCGGCTTCGCTCAAAAATGGCTTTTCACACACATCCTACCCTTTTTTTTAACCTCTTTATGGTCGTTCTCTGTGTTACATATCTGGAACAGGAGAAAAAGATATGCTCTGCGTTTTCGCCGACACTGCTGCAAAAGGATCATTCTGTCGCATCATCGTGCCCAAATCTGAGGAGGTACTCCCCGAAACAGCCATGACCCAATAAAAACTGCGTCAGGTAAAAGTCTGTCTCTCCGTGTCTTTTACCGACCTAGGCTGGCACGTTCTTGATGAAACTGTGCGTCCACCTTCCTTTTTCTGCGGCGTCCCATTGTATTCGCCACTCGTCGAGGCTTGTCTGTCTCTCCTCTTTGAATTCATCTGCCATTAGTCACCTATCCATGCTCTTTGCTTTATTCGAGACCCAGACCAGCTCCGAAGCCATTATGTCCGGTGGCATAATACCAGATATAATACCGACCGTTTCGTGCGACACTGTTCTAAAAGCGCAGGCTTCTCTAAAAGACGCTTAGCCATTAGAGTTGCTTTCTGCTTTCGTCTTCTTGGCATATGTTTTTTGACGCGGCGCTGTTCCCCATATATGCGACGTATACATCGATACCGACTGGTTTACTTTAGCCAGGAGTGCTCTCCTACTCTGTTTAGGGCCGCCAGTGTTTGCCATGATTCTCGACAGAGCCGTTGTCACTGCAGCCGCTTTTTCAATATGAGCCTTGAAACTAAGTCTCGCATCAATCACCACACCAAGGTACCTCAGTGACGATTGCGTTGAGACATTGTAGCCGTCAATGTTCAGGGTGATTGTTTCTATATTTTGCCTGCTGGAAATAAGCACCGCCTCTGGTTTTTGTCCCACAAGCTGGAGCTTTGTCATCGTGAGCCACTCCCTAATCTTCGACGCTGTCTCATTGCAGATACTCTGAATCTGGGAAAGTTCCTTCGTAAAGAAGCTGAGCTTCCTTTGGCAGCGAGAGGTGTAACACCCCATCGTACAGCACTTTTCATAGCAACATATATATATATAATAACAGTCTGTTACACAGATAGTTATTTATTATCCGCAGCAGATACTCAGGTGTTTTCTTCGACTCCAGTGCCTTCAGAATATGCGGCCAGTATGACGAGTTGAAAGCATTTTGCACATCAGTTGTGACAACTACGTAATATTTTTTGTCACCATGCATCCATCTGACGCCCTCTTTCGCCTTGTCCGCAATGTCCGTCAATTTTACGACTGCGTATATGGTGGATCGATGTTTCCAAAAGCCAAATTAATTTGCAGACAAGCCAGGCGACTTACCTAATAGATGATGCTCCATACCTGTGCAGATCAGCCTCTCCAGTATCTTGGCCATCGTGTCCTACTTCTGAAGAAGGACCAGATCCTGTTTCTTCCACACTTTCGGAAAACAGCTATCATTCAAGCACCACGTATAAAGCTAGGCGAAAGTCTTCGTATTATGCTTAACAGCGATCTTAAGCACCTTGTTCGGGATAGCATCAAGACTGGTCTGTGTTTTTTGCAGCCTCCCTCGAATCTGTGCATGCTTGCCGAATTCCATCATACTAGCAAGGTGGTCGTTATGTGTGTAAAAGTCGCACACCTGCTAACTTTCCGGTAGCGCCTGTATACGGCTGACGAACGTAATGTCATTTATTGATCCGCGACCATTTTTCTCGAAGGTATTCTTTCCGCCGGTATTAAGCAACACCGCGTTTAGCATGGAGAACGCCTTAAGTAGAGCATCACCCCGTCTGTTTGTACAGTTGCTGCCCCATTCCTCGGCCCATTCATTGAAGTCGTCTGCTATCATGTTTGGCGTAGTAGTTCGAGCGTCTTCCACTAGATCGTCCAGGATCCTTTCGTAGTCGACATGCGTCACACGGCGGAATATAACAGCTGTAAAAATGGATTCCAGAGATCTTCGCCCGCATATAGTAGCTTTTTCCAGTGAGCAGCTTGTCTTGAAGGGAGTTGCCCCCACAGGTCCATATGGCAGCTTTGTTTCCATCATCAGATATTCCGGCGCTTAGGTTCTTGCACTGCTCGCAGCCTATCGCAATGTCTATCGTCTCCTCGTATATTGTCTGCATCAGCACCTGCTCTGCAGTTTCACAATTATTTATGTTGATCTGTAGAACTCTCACTTGAGCCGTTTGCACGCTGCTTGATATAGGGTACACTTCCGATTTGGTGGCCCGTATCCTCTTTCCCGTTGCTTTTGCATGCTCCACAGAATAGTTTTTAGTCGTTACCTTTGCGAAGTGACCCTTCTCCCCACATGTGATGTAACTCTTACTCCTATCGTTGGTGCACGCCTTTGCCACATGTCTGTATTCCAAGCACCTGAAACACTTCTTTAGGTTAGGGTTTTCCCTTATTCGGCAGACCACCCATCCAATATTGATCTTCTGACCGTCAAGCAGTCGTCTTGCATCCAAAGCCGGAAGGCTTACCACAGCAGTCTGCGTGCTCACAAACGCCTCCCTATTGCGTTTGATCACTCTCTCGTCGAAGAACCGTAACTCCTAAAGGTCATCTAGGTCGCGGATCTCCACCGTTATCTCGTCTGTCAGCGCTCTGATATCCGCTTGGTCACCTAACGTTTTGCTTATATCCTTCCATGCTCGTCATCTGCGCTTTTTTTAATTCAAGCAGAATCTCTCCTTTCGCCGTCTTCCTGATCCGCGAAACGTTCACACAGAGTTCCTGCAGAGCGTCGTCCTTTTTAACAGCCCTAAGTATGTCGGTGTATGACATATTTCCAGAACATGCAATGACTATCGCATGCGGTCTCGGGGCGGCGTATAGGTTGCCTTCTTCTTAGCGGTTTGTGTTTTGCCTTACCTTTGACAGGATGCCATCCTTCTTGCTCGCACTGGCCATCGGCTTCTGCACTTCTTCGTGGTCGACTGTCTTCTTTATTTCTGTTGTACTCGTTTTGAACGCAAGCGTGAAGTCTCGTTACTGAGCTGAGTAGATCCCTGATTTCATTGTTGATCGGTCTTTGTGGCAGACGCATTGCTTCCGTCAACTTCCTGATTGCCTCGCCTAATTTCGACATGATATCGCCACTCGATTGTGTCGTTTCAGCCAGAGGCATGTTATTCTGCGGCGCAGGTGGCGATGATCTCGCTCTTGAAAGTTTTCCACAATGACTGCATTATTGGGTGATGCACGCTTAAAAGGGTCAGCTTCGACGGTTTTGTCATCTTTGAGAGTCTTGTCTACTAAGTTGGACACTCCACTTGGAATCAGTGTTCTCTTGGCTGGATCAGCTTCAGGCAACTTGCTTCCACTATCGCAACGAGTTTGTGTGCCGCTACTCATTAAGATGTTGCTGATATTACTGCTGCTATTGTTGTTAGTTCTCATTATTTTCTCCGTTTACTTTATGTAACAGCGCGTCGTGTATAGGGGGGCGGTCCGAAAAAGACAGGAAGGGGTATACCCTCGAGGACTGTGCCCCTACCCCAGTTCCCCGAGGCTTGTCCTTCGCTTTACCGGTTCCGGAAAATACGGACGAACCAGTGCCCGCCCGGGGCAACGCAGGCTTCAACTACTGCGTCCACTACACACTTCCTGACTATGTCCCGAAGATGCTGGTTCCTGATATCCACCGCGGCTAACAGCTCGGCAGACCAAGCTCACATCACCCTCATCATCACAACAGCAGAGGAAACTGTTACGGTTTTGAGGGATTCCCAGTGCCCCGCGGAGTGTATCGGTCAATCTAACAGCCGCACCTAACATAGTGTACAGACGCCGTCCACTATGGAAACCGTCGCGCCTGGATTTTTATACCCTGCATAATGTAATATGCAAGGTATATTCATTTCGTTTAGATGTTTGTAACCACTTGAAGGAAAAGTATATATATTCGTGATCAGCGTCGCTTAAATTTTTGATTTAACGATGTCCGTCCGTCCATCTGTCCGTCACTTGGCTGGTTCGCATGATAACTTGAGCAAATATTGAGCTATTTTGACGAAATTTGGCATAAGTAACTTATGATCCAAGGGTACGGGGAGGATTGATATTGGGTATGATCGGTCAATAGCCACGCCCACACCAAGCATTCGAAGTGACTATCCTCGGAATTTTCAAAAGTTTTAACTTCTATAAGTCACTTAATATACCATTTGAGACAACAATATTTAGCACATAGCGTTACATTATGCTGCTACATAACCTTGCCAGAAACGGGCGAGCCACGCCTACTTGTTATAGTAGCTCCCATACAAAGTGTCTGTACTTCTTTTAAATTGAAACAGCTGTAACTTCTACAATCTTCTGTCTAGAAAAACCATACTTGACACTAAGTCGGAAATAATGTGGCAAAAAATCAGCGTGCCACGTTCACTTCTTTTTGGGCTCGCATACAAAGTCGAGGGAATTAAACTAAAATTTTTAAGCTCCATAACTTACAAACCATTTAACGTAGAACAACGAGATTTAAGGTATGGATTAGTATTGTAAGAGCAACTAGACTCACAGGAAATGGACGCGCCACGCCCATTGCTTATAGTAGCCGCCATACAAAAAGACTGAATTTCTTTTAAATTGAAACAGCTGTAACTTCTGCAATCTTCTGTCTAGATTGTGTAGTTGTACATAATCTGGCAAAACCATACAAAATTGCGAAAATTAAAAACAATTTAAACCGCTACAACTTACGAACTATTCAACGTAGGACAACCAAATTTGAGGCGTGGATTAATGTTGAAAAAATTAATGAAATTTACAAGAAAGAGGTAAGCCACGCCCACTTTTTATATAGCATCCATACTAAGCCTGGGAATTATCTTAAAATCATCCTTTAAATTATCCCTTTTAGAACCCTCATAACATACAAAGTACTTCGCCAAAGTCAACCATATTTCGGGTGTAAATTAGTAGAAAATGCAAAAATTGTTTCTCAAAAAGTGGAAATAAAAGAAAAAGATGGATATTCGAGTAAACTTTTTATATATATATATATATCTACATATGCAGAGTATAATTTGGTCGGGCCAGCCGACTGTAAGGTGATTTTTTTGTAACTCGTCATGACCATGCATGATGAGGGGGACAGTTTTCTAAGAGACGGTGTCGATTTGCCACTGTCACAGCAACTTCATAGGATATACTCGCTTTTATACCGCATCCTCCGCTCCTGCCGCTCATCGTCGGGGGTTGCTTATTCGTTTAAACTTATCTCGCAACTAACCTGCTGCAACAGGCCGTCCGGCTATCCGCGACTTACCGTTCTGTGCTTAGAGCACAGCTATTTTGCCGTTCACATTGGGAATCAACGTCCCCGGGTTTTTTTTTTAATGAGGAGGAAAGCATCGAAAGCATCGAAAGACTTTAATCCGCTCTCGTCCGTACGGAAGGTTCCTCCTGGAACGATCGCTAAGTATTTCGTCAGGAAGACCGTCATGAGCGATTTCGCTCGTAGTTCGTTAAGTAGGTCATTTAGTTTATAGCTGTCAACATTGCAGCAGCGTTCATTCTGCGTTCTATTGCTCTATGGCGTTCTATGCGTCGGAGCTTAGTCATCATTCGTGTAGCTACCGATTGTACTACCAGCCACTTTTCGAGTGATTCGAACATGTGCGATATCAAGTTGCTATTTGTAGGGAATTCTCGAAATGCTTACTGCATAGCTTGCCTCTCATTTCCAAAGCGAGGACAGAGAAAAAGGACTTGTTCCGCATTTTCAATTTCACCAGGACATTCAGGGCAGAAAGGGTCTTCCTCGAGCTTAAAACGGTGTAGATGTTGCTTAAAGCATCCATGTCCGCTTATCAATTGGGTTAGATAGAAATCCACTTCACCATGTCTTCTGTTAAACCATACTTCTTCTAATATCAACCTGTACGTCCATCTACCTTTTACGGATGTTTCCCACCTCTGTTGCCACTCCAAGGGATTACGTCGCCTCTGCCAGCCATGTATGTAGCTTTTTGTGTTGCGTTAGCCCAAACTGGAGCTGCATACAGCATTGTGGAGCTTGTCACCTCTATCAGCAATTTCCCTTTACTACAACGGGGTCCGCCTATATGACTTTAACTTAACTATAACTGCGGACCAATGTGTTTGCAAATTATGCAATATATTTTACTTTAATGACATTTATTATTAAAAAACAAGTTCGAAACAATGTACTGCGGCTGAAATAAGCACTTTCTGCGTCTAAAAATCATTCAATGCAGACAGGCACTTATAATCTTGTACATA
>OY978530.1:13546108-13828608 GCA_963854835.1 Megamerina dolium
AATGTACGAAAGCGTCCTCTGGCGGCACTCAAAAACAAAAATTAATGTCAAAAATGGATTCCGCGACCCAAAAAACCCCCACATACACATTTGGCTAAAGGAAATAGCATTTTTTTGCCTCTATTCTCGAATATTTCTAGAAAAAATACCTATTTTGAAAAAGCCGGGGGCTCGAAATATAATTTCTTTGGCAAATTTGCTTAGAATGACCCATAGAATAAGAATCACGATGAGCCTTTGGGTCGAAAAAATTTGACCCACCCTAATATATATATATATATATATATATATGTATATATATATATATATATATATATATATATATATATATATATATATATATATATATATATATATTTACCAGAGACCACAAATTACGATTATTTTTAAAAATTCAAATGAAAAAATGATCATTTTCTAAATGTCGGTGAGCACTAAAAATGTTTATTTTTTGAGTATTACTTGAAAAAATTAAAATTAATTATTATCTTTAGATTTGTATTTTTTTAACCTTTTATAAAAATAATTTTTTTATTTTAATTTTTTTACTCTACCGAAAAAATTATACTTGATTTTTATTTTTTTTTTATTCAAGAATAAAAATTATTTTTTGAGTTTTTTTTTTTTTTTTGCTAAGGAATAAAAATTACTTTTTGAATTTTTTTTTGTTCGCGAATAAAGTTTTTAAAATTTTGATTTTTATTTTTTTCGCCCAAAAATAAAACTCAAAACATCATACAGCTTTGAAGTGGTGAGCACGGTGAAATTTTTTTTGTTTCAATCTCGTCTGCCAATCAACTATAAAAAACAATAACAACATGAAGACATGAGAAACTTTATTAACTATCTAGATCTGTGTTATAATATACAATACACAAGTATATAGTTTCAACAAATTTTCTGATCCAGGCATTGTAGTATTTTAAAATTTTTCGTTCTGAAAAACATGCAAATATTGTTGAACTATTTCAAATATCAGGTGTACAAGCTTAAATCCGCTGTTTTTCGGTAAAAAAAAAACTTTTCATAGAAAGCCAAAAATTAATTTATTCAAAGTATTTGCCCTCACTAGCTATACATCTCTCGGCAATTTGTGTACACCATGCCAAAAGAATTCCTCATTTTTCGAGGCAAACCACTCGTCAAGCCATTTTCCGACGTCTTCATACGAATCGAAGTGCTGTTCGGCTAAGCGTTAGCCATCGACGAAAACAGGTGATAGTCAGAAGGGGCCAGGTCTGGTCAATAAGCGGGATGAGGTAGCACCTCCCAATTGACAGTATCCAAGTATTTTGGACCAGTTTTGACGAGTGCGATGGTGCTTTGTAGTGGAGAAAAATCGGAGATCCAAGTAAATAGCTGAAAGCATTAACGGGGTTTCCATTATCTGTACTTCCAGTTTTTCCAAACATTTGAAGAGCAACTGACTTTTGGCGCTTATGTTTGCTAGTACTTTAAGCTTTAATTGCATCCACAGAATATAAAAATCGCCTAAATATAGTTGGCTTGATTGCAATTTTAACGTTGCAACACTGACTGGTTCTAATATTTTGATCAATTCATTATTCCCCTCCATTCTATATTGGAAAGCTTGCATTTTTCATTTATGTTTTCATTGCAAAACTCCCTGTAAACAGGGTTTCTACATCTATTAAAGACCGATGAAGTCCCAGAGCTGCAATAGTATACCTTTAAAGAAGATTGGGTAGTGATAGTTCATTATATGAAGAACTGCAAATGATTTATTCATAAGTAGTAAGTTATGAAATAGAAATACGGAGTACGTGTGTTCAACTTTCATGATTTGCTTGGTGTTAGGACGAAATACATTCTGACCAAATCAAACCAACCCCGTACTGAGCGATCACAAATGCGTATTGTAATGTTTATCTACTCTAAGTATATTCTCTGAGTATATTTTTGTATATTCGATAACTTACCTAAATGAAGGAGTTTTTAAAATTTTATAATTTTTCTGGCACGTTCAATGACTGCATTACTTTGAACATCAGCCAAAATGTCTCTCACGGCCAGTTGTAGAGTATGAGTAGCAAATCTTGTAGAAATTATAGACAGAATTTGGATATTATCCGTCAATTCTTTTCTATGAAAATCTTCATCAACAATATTCGCTTCATCGTTAGGAAGATTAAGCAGTTCGACTGCCTTCACCATATTCCGACCACTATCTGTGGTGACAGAGTAAATTTGATTGACTTCAACATCAACATTCTTCAAGACATGTTCCATCTCTTTTTTCAAATTTTCTGCGCTATGCAATTTTTCATTAGCCACCATATCTACGCAGGCATCTTTTACTTCTTCAGCACTCATTTGCACCGTGAATTTTAATTTTTTTGCAACCTTCTCACAATTTTCACTATATCTAACTCTGTCCACTTCATTACTATACTCTTCGTTATGGCTTTCCAAAAGAGAGCTCTATATAGAGAGTTATATAGAGTTATAAGAGTTGTAGTTTCCTTTTAATGTCTTCTTAGACAACACACAAAGGATGAAAGGATAAGATGAATCAGTTAAAAATAGCTCCCGAAAAATTAAATTACGCTTTCGACCCATTGAACCCACAAATGATTCTTAATAATTGAAATGCGATTAGAACATAAAATGAAATTGCAAATATGATACTTCGATGCCTACTATAAATACTTACAATTCAATAGGTCAACAACAACAACAACAGCAAGTATTTAGAGTTAAGGGGGTCTTCTACCTTGTTGGTTCAAAAAATTCGATTTTTTTTTTCAATTTTCCAACCCAGAAGGTGTTAGGAATATACCCTTAAAAGGATATAACTGAAATCTTATTATTTCGAGTTTTTCCGAGCCGTCGAAGACAGTTACGCGTGCTCTTATCGCAGCGCTCTTCGCGACCACCTAAAAAAAAGCTGGCCCATCGCGTTTTTCTAAAGTTATCTAACGTTCTATCGAATACCTGATGTATCTGTATCTATGTAATCTCTGTTATGCATGATAAAATTTTCGGTCCATTCAGTTTGAAAGAAAATTTAACGTCGGAAACATCCCGCTTGTTATATACATGAATATCTTTAAATGCGATTTCCCAAAAGTTGCGTTTTTGTAACTGGTTGACTGAAATTATATATCAAAATTTGTGAAAAACATGTGGCTATCGTCTGACAGATACTTTTTAGATTTTTTTTATTTAAACAATTTTTACAGATGTTTTTAACCCCGAAAACATTAAAAAAAAAAAATTTTTTTTTAAAGTTGCCTGTTCTGCGAAATTTTCAAATTTTGAAAATGCCATCTGTCAAACGATAGCCAAGGTGATAAAAAAATTAAATCATTTTGGTTTTTTTATTTCAGACGATTTTCATGAGCTAAATCGTGTCAACCATTTGTGTATGCATTTTTTGCAAGGGACACTTCAAGGTCAAGTCACGGTCAAATCGAAGACAGTAAATTTTCAGTAAAATTAGTGTTTAACGTATTTAAATAAACAAGTTGAATGCAACAAACCGCACCTCGATTGCGTTTTTAGTTTTCCTATAACTAATATTCAAAAAACAGTGTCAAAAATGAAGCCACAAGGTAGAAGACCCCCTTAAGTAAATCTATGTTTTCCAGAAGGAAAAATATGAACATTTTGCAATGTCTAGAAAACTATTATGTTTTCTAAGTTTTGGGTTTTATTTTCGGATTAAGCGCACGATTTTATTCAAGAAATTACTATTACAATATATTGTAAAACAGATCTAGTGTGTTACGTAGTTAGTAGTTGATTGGTAGACGAGATTGAAAAACAAATGTTTCCGTGCTCACAATCACAAAGCTGTATTACGCTTTGAGTTTTATTTTTGGGGGCTAAAAGTAAAAATAAAAATTTTAATTTCTATTCCCGAACAAAAAAATAAAACTCAAAAAGTAATTTTTATTCCTGACCAAAAAGATAAAACTCAAAAAATAATCTTTATTCTTGAGTAAATAATAAAAATAAAAAAATAATTTTTTCGGTAGAGTAAAAAATGTAAATTCGAACAAAAATTTTTATTAATAAATAAAAAAATAAAAGTCTAAATATAATTTTTATCGTTAATAAAAAAAAATTAAAATCACAAAATAATCATTAAATTTTGATTTTTAAATATTAAATAAATAATAAATAAATATGTTGCACTTAAAGCCCCAAAGGGCTCATTGGCCGAGCTTCTCTTCTATTACTGTTGTGCGTCTTAAATTTTGGACAGTATTAGAATGGACCTACTTATTTTAGCCGGTTCCGAACGGCAGAACACTTGTGACATCACTTTTTCTGAGCTTTGTCACAGGGTTCTTTTTAGAAGCTTTTTCATGGCAAGTTGTTACTGTCGGAAGAATTGCCAATTGCTTGCCGACAGGTGGGTACCATTCGAAAGAAAAATCTTTTCGATATAAAATTTGTTATGCATCAGCCGGGTATTGAACCACGACCTACAGATCAGAAGGCGAACACACTAACCACTGAGCTACGGCACCCACTTTTAAATATTGCTTAAAACAATTACGGTTCCTGAGATTCACATATATACATATATATACACACACACATGTGTGTATGTATATATATATATATATATATATATATGTGTGTGTGTGTGTGTGTGTGTGTGTGTGTATATGTATATATACATATATATATACATATATATATATACATATATATATACATATATATATACATATATATATATACATATATATATACATATATATATATATACATATATATATATATCTATATATATATATATATATATATATATATATATATATATATATATAAACCACTTTGATCAAAAAAAGTTCCCGGAATAACCACCGTGTGGCGCTTCCATCGTTTCAATTTGAGTTCTGTTTTTTTTTGTTAAGTTAGTACATCCATTGTTGATATGCCCTCTAAATCTTAACGTCATAGCTTGACATTTGCTAAACTTACGTAGCCATAAGTATATCTACCTCAGTGCTTCCTGCGATTTTTTTGTATATATATACATATATACATATATATATATATACTTATATACTGAAAAAAAAAATTAATATGTGTCACTTAAAGCCCCGAAGGTCTCGTTCGCCAAGCTCCTCTTCCATTACTGTTGTGCGTGTTAAATTTTGGACAGTATTAGAAGCGACCTACTTACTTTAGCCTGTTTCGAACGGCCTGTGAAATCTACTAGACTAGTGGTGATGAAATCGATCCACAATTGTACCATGAGAAAATGCCTTAGATGAGCTACGCGAACAAATCAAGCAACTACAAGTGGCCTCTAGAAAACACAACTAAAACACGATATCTGCTATTTTTTCGGTATATATGTTCGAAATATTCTCCTCCTGATTCAATACACTTGTTACATCGATTTAATAGTGATTCGAACGCGTGTTCCAGCTCATTTGGACATCAAACGCTTCAAAACTTCGAGGTAACATGCGGAAGTAACTGTTTGACCAGTTGAAACAAATGATGTTTAAGGCCTCTTCCATTATTTTCACTGAAGCATTGCGGTCTTCTGTAATAAAATCACGAACTTTCTGTATCGCTTCCGGTGTCCGCACTGAAATTGGCCTTCCTTCTTTTATTTCATCTTCCAGCGACTCTGCCATCCACAAACCGTTTATGCCATATAAAAACATTTGCTCTTGATAAACAAGCATCGCCATACGCTTGCTGCATCATTCCGAATGTTTCTGATACACTTTTACCAATTTTTCCGTGGAATTTAATGACCGCTCTTTGCTCCATGTTAAAATTTCAACATCAAACGAACACGTGTTTTGTAAAATGAATGTCAATAAACATTAAATGTCAACCAAATGCCATGAAATTTTGACAGTTTGTAGAGGAAGGTTGAAGCTACAAAACGCATGTAGTCACTCATGGATGGTTCGAGTCTTAATACATAATTGTCGCACCTTGTATGTAAGTAATCTCCAAAATGTCGTCGAATGAAATAAGGAAGCTGTGTCCGTCAACGACAATGCCGTCAGCACAATAGCTGACATAACCTAATAGCCATATCAACGAATAATTCTCCCTGCGCTTACACCAACAGCGCTGCCTCTGTCAACGGTATGTATTCGACTTAATATTTAATATATTCACACGCCTCCCATATTCTCGCCTCTTGCTGCCTCTTCCGCTAATGGAGTTCATCCGATGCCACCTAACCTCATATTTGTAAATCGGGCCGAAAGTCGAAGTGGCTATCATTGCGTTCATCGATGACGGGGCAAAAATATCGCTGATAGAAGAGAGTATTGCAAATGCCAAATGAAATCAACAAGGAATTCTCCGAGTATTTTGTTGCCTGCAATTTCGAAGAGAAATCAGTGCCAATATTCAGATTCGAGACAGACATTCGAGCAAAAAAATTACTTGGAGAAACAACTACCTTTGTAAACGATCGATATGAGACTGGCTTTTTATGGGAAAATGATAACATTACTTTTCCACAGAGTTACGATACGGCTTTAAAGTGTTTACAGCAGATAGAGTCAAAAATGAATACAGATGTCGAATATGGTGATTGGTACATTAACAAAATCAACGAGTACGTTATGCGAGAATGTTATCAGTGTCCGTGCCTGCCATATTTTGCAGCATGCAACCCAAATAAAGGGAATAAACGCCGCTTGGTTCTGGATGCCGCCGCAAAGGTCAATGAAATATCATTAAATAGTGCATTGATAAAGACTCCAGCAGAGTATCAACCAAGGTCACTATTGACAATTTTATTTCATTTTCGACAAGGAAAAGCAGCCGTCACAGCGTTTTCTATGGAGAGGAGGAAAGTCTCACCAGTCGCCAGATGTGTACATAATGAGTATTATGATATTTGAATCAATTAGTTCGCCTTTCTCATCGCAATTTGAAGAATTTGAACCCTGAAGTCTTTCGCAACTATTTTTTGAGGGATAGCTTCGATGAACTTGACGAGGCGTTTGACGTCACAAAGAAAGTTCTCACAAGCTTATGCAAACTGTTGGTGATAGTTGAGCGTCACTTGCGCAAAGCGAAGTTAGCAGTTGTAAGGCTGATGGTGGAACGGAGAAAGTGCTTGGCACGCACTGGTGTCCAAAAGAGGACACCGCATAACTGAAGTGTTGCAGTCATCAGAGGTACCCCAATGGAGATGGGTGCCGGATAAGGACAACTGATGATGCGACGGGTAGAAAGGTACAGATACTGTACAGTACAGATAGATGGCATGGTAATTGCTTTTACCAACTATACAAACTTATATAAATTTCTCAGAATAATGACATGGGCTCAAATTGCGTTAATGAAGTTTCGAGCGCTGGCTCATAAGCATGATTCTGCTGTGCATAAATCACTGTCTGCGTACAAGTAAGGCAAACCGAGGCTTTTATCTGTGGCCTTGTTCAAGAAGCCGAGTTTGTGAATGAAATGCAGACGTTGTACAGTAGAAAATTCGTAAGTAAAAGCAGTTCACCTTACAAGTTGTGTTCTACGTTAAATGATAAAGG
Organism: Megamerina dolium; assembly: GCA_963854835.1. Classification (NCBI taxonomy): domain Eukaryota; kingdom Metazoa; phylum Arthropoda; class Insecta; order Diptera; family Megamerinidae; genus Megamerina; species Megamerina dolium. The sequence goes on from OY978530.1 coordinate 13,553,620, forward strand.
CGTTATGGGCTTGGGCGGTTGAATCGATTGCGCTGACTGCGTATTTGCATCAGCTAAGTGATCACTTATATTGTCAAAGGGTCACTCGTTTTCACGCATGGTAGTCAGACATTACCTTGAAACGAAACATCAAAGACACAATCACCGTCGTACGTTACATATACTGTATTCCAAGCTTTCGCCATCTGTTAAGGTAGATGAAAGTAAATTGTCAGCTATTCCGCAAACACAGTTAATGGTTCAACTCCCCAAAGACAGACTTACGCCTTTCAAAAGGCCATTTTCATACACAGGCATAGATTACTTCGGTCTAGTCATGGTCGCCATTGGTCGTCGACCCGAAAAACGATGGGTGGCCATATTCACACACCTTACGGTCAGGCCTATCTACTTAGAGCTACTGAAGGATTTGTCGACAGACGTCGCCGTAATTTCATTAATCGTAGAGGCGTCCCTATTCGTATGAGGAGCGAACGATGCACGAACTTTGTTGGTGCTAGCAAAGCAATGTGAGTTCAGGTTGAGAAGCTGGGAATAATGTTATTGAGGGCACCTTCAATACCAATAAAGGCGATCGATGTTGTTTCTGCAGTTCACAAACTTTTCTGTTGTCTCAGACCAGAAAATGCAGGACGATCTCAACAGAGTTTTCTTTGCAATAGGCATATTGTGCTGTAGATAATCTGTTTGAGTCAAAACGGCCTTACAACTTAAAATAAGTTTAAAGAGTTTATGGATCAATGTATAAGTATCCATGTCGTTCTATGCAATGGCTGCCCTGCCACAGATCGCTTGATGTGTTTCGAATTACAGTCATAAAATTGTTTCCAGTATTCTTTTATTAAATATCTGTCCTAATATTGGACGATAATTAAATTACTTTATTTTAGACTAGTTATAGTTACAGAAAATTAAATTGCGAAGCAGAATTATCGGCGAACCAATTTTCAATCAAGAGTGTGCCGTTGCATAATCCAGGTAAGTTGAAATTGCGAATCAGGATTATCGGTGAACCAATTTTCAATCAAAGTTTATGGTTTATGGCATTTCTGCGATATCTAATGAATTTAGAAATTCAGTTGGATAATTTACTGTTTCGTTTTCATCAACAGTGTCGATTGATTTGAAAGACATCAGTTCGACTGTTGAATCTGAAAGTTAATTTCGCCAACATCAACATTTCTCGCATTAAAAAAACTGTGCAAATTATGGTTCATGTAATTATTCAGTATGGCCGGGAAGGTACTCTCAATTAATTCACGTTTTGAATTAACGATAGTGTAGAAATTGTTTGGCAATTTGGAGGATTGTGTTTTTGGAAGCCTTTCTAATTTATCGTTGCCAATATCCAGCAAGTGTTTCGAAAATAGTTGAGCGTGGAATAATTAGCAATGTCTGTCGGAAATCACCGAATAGTAGTAAATAGCATGACCGAATATTTTGTCGTTACCATTTAAATCTTGCATAGATCAATGCAGCGTTTAGAGTGAATGTGTCTGAGCCATTGTTTAATGAAAGTTATTGTGTTTTATTTTCGGAAAACGTGTTTTAATGAAATTTTAATGTTGTCGTCCACTTGTCCAGTTCGTTCCGGTTACAATCATGATCATCAAGACGACATCTTTCCGTTGTGTTGCAACGTTGCAGCCGCAATGAATCTGTTTGAAAATTTAGTTTTTGTGTCGAGTTCATCTTGTTTTATTTTTGCCACAAAGCTTATGATTGTGTTGGATAACATGTCGTCAATATAATTGCTATCAGTTGACGAATGTTACAGGGGGTGGATGAAAATGCTGTATCACAAGTGTCAGATCACAATGATTCTCGTCATCCAACAATTGCAACTTGTGGCGTGCACGATACAATATGAACATGTATGAAGCGATAAAAAATGGTGCATATATACGTACCATAAGCTGTGTATGATACATTCGATTAATCCTCAAACATTCATTTCCTGTGCAAACGCATCTTCGTATCGAGTTAGAGTATGAACATGTGTATTCCTTCGCTTTGAAAGTTGTAACAGAAACAACATACAACAAAATAAAGTTTTTGGTTTAGAGTCGTATATATATATATATGTGTGTATATATGTATATATATATGTATATATATATATATATCTATATATATATATATATATATTTACATATATATATCCACATATATATATATACATACATACATATGTATTTATATATATATATGTGTAACATCTATATATATATATATATATATATATATATATATATAAGCTTGTACACCTGGTATATATACATATATATATATATATATATATATATATATATATATATATATATATATATATATATATATATATATATATATATATATATTGTTACGTTTTTATTCTGTGAGCGTTTAATTCTATTTGAATTACCTTGTTCGATCACTGGATTCTGTTAATGATAACTGCAACACTTATTTTATACAACTATATACAGCAACTATTTATTTAATAATCTCTATTTACAATCAACACTGTTTACAATCAACTATTTACTATAATACTTAAATGTACTTGCAACTTTTGCCTCTGTATCAATGTTTTCGCAATCACGTTCGGAAGTAGATTGATTTTCCTTCTCAACACTGGCTCTATTTATACTCTGTTGGCAACACCCCAGAATCTTCCGTTATCGAGATTCTTCTCTTCCTTTCTCGTTGGCTTGTTCTGGTTATCGCTTATTTCTTTTTGTTGACATTCGTTTCGATGCTGCCAATAGTGTCAGTCACAATAGTGATGAGTAATCAACTATCGATACTCGTTACAATATATATATATATATAAAGGGTTGTCCATTTTGCGGTTTCAAAAGTAAATGTAAATAAAACACATATAAAATATTTTTTATCATGATATTTCTTTTTTATTATAAAGTTTGAACGTTGACATTATGTGTGAAATACTATATCATTTAAATGACCACCACGCGAATTGTTGCAAGCATCGATTCTTTTGACGTAATTTTCGACCACTTTTTGACACATATTGGGCGGTATCTTAGCCATAACGTGACGAATGTTAGTTTTTAGGTGCTCAAGAGTTAAAGGTTTATCACACGGTCTTTCGCGTAGCCCTACAAAAAAAAGTCAAGCGGTGTCAAATCGCATGATCTTGGTGGCCACTTGATATCGCCACGACGAGAAATTACGCGGCCAGAAAATTTCTCTTGCAATAAAGCCATATTCGCTCGAGTTGTGTGGCATGTGGCACCGTCTTGTTGAAACCACATATTCTCTAAGTCGTATTCTTCAATAGCAGGCAAAAAAAAGTCGGTTATCATATGACCATAACGCTCCGAATTGACGGTGACAGTCGTTCCATCGTCGTTTTCGAATAAGTAAGGTCCAATCACACCTCCGTACCAAAGAGCGAACCAAGCAGTGACTTTTTGTGGATGTAGTGGCCTCTCTTCAATTACTTGAGGATTCTCAGAACCCCAAATACGACAATTTTGTTTGTTAACATACCCACCGAGTGAGAAATGTGCTTCGTCGCTGAAGAAAATTTTGTTCGAAAAATCGCCGTCCACCGCCTGTTGTTCAAGCACCCATTCGACGTATCTACGACGTTGTGAATGGTCATCTGGCTTCAGTTGTTGTGTGAGCTGGATTTTATATGGATGTAGGTGTAGATCCAAATGCAAAATACGCCATAATGTGCCGTAAGACAGTCCTAATTCCTGAGAACGACTAGGAATCGACACATTCGGGTCTTCGGCAACACTTTCACTTACAGCAGCGATATTTTCGGTGGTACGAGCGAATCGATGATGCACAGGCCTTACAATATCTGTAACCGATCCAGTCTCTTCATATTTGTTCACAATTTTGCCAATTGCTTGCGTAGTTGGACGATTATGTAAACCATAATCTCCTCTTAAAGCACGATATGTGGCTGTGGCAGAATCACCATTTTTGTAGTAGGTTTTTACAATTTTAATGCGTTGTGCGATAGTTAAGCGATCCATTTTCGCAAATGTCAGACTTTGAACTGAAAAAGAAAGAAATTGTTTTAACAACTCAGTTTGACAGATGTCGAATTCTAGCCCTATACTTTTGAAACCGCGAAATGGATAACCCTTTATATATATATATATATATATATATATATATATATATATATATATATATGTATATATATATATGTATATATATATATGTATATATATATGTATATATATATGTATATATATATATGTATATATATATGTATATATATATGTATATATATATATGTATATATATATATATGCATATATATGTATATATATATATATGTATATATATATATGTATATATATATATGCATATATATATATATATATATATACCAGGTGTACAACCTTAAATCCGCTGTTTGCTCGTCGATAATACCTCGTCGCTATTATCGACTGTGCATCCTTTTTTTTTAGTTCGACATCTGTTTAGTAAACATCATCAGTGATTTCATACAACATACATTTTTCCACATATAATCATGTCTAGTTTCGTGCCAGAAAAAGAGCATATGCGGGAAGCTCTACTTTTTTGCTTCAATTTGAAAAAATCTGCTGCTGAGTCGCATCGAATGCTTGTGGAGGCCTATGGTGACAGTGCGCTATCGAAAACCACTTGCAGAGACTGGTTTCGTCGGTTCAAAGAAGGCCATTTTGACTTGAGTGACAAGAAGCGTGAAAATAGACCCAGAAAAGTTGAGGACCATGATTTGCAGGCTCTTTTGGATGAGGACGACACCCAATCGCAAAAAATGCTTGCCGAACAGCTAATAAAAAAAATAAATAAATGGATAAATGGAAATATTCAATTAATACGATTATTAGGCTTTGTAGCAAGTATGTTTAAATAGATTCATTAAAACCATCACAAAATAAATTGTTATATTATCATAAATTGATATATGATCAGTAGCAGTATACTAAAAGCATACATCTTAAATTGCCTTTTTTAAACACTCAATTATAAGTTCGTATAACTTTTGCAGGCATTGTATAGAAGCACTTAAAAAAGGCTTTCTATGAAAAGGGAGATCATAAGGAGATCACTCTTTTTTAATCATTTTGACACTATCTAACGATCGCTTTGGTTGTCGCTTACTTATCGGCCTTTCTCGTGTGTAGTGCTTTCAAGTATATGTTCGTCAGTAGACTGATGAAGCTTCTCATCTATGGTTGAGCATTGGAAAATGCTTGTATAGGCTTTATTAAGAAGAGATATTTGTCCAAATTGGTGAAAGTTTTAATGTAAATTTTTAATGGACAAATGTAATATTCTTCATTCTTTTACATATTTCAAAATCATTTTCTTCGAACGAAACTCGAAGAAAATGATTGTGTATAATAATGAAGAACAGAAATGATCAATAAATATTTGTTTTCCAAAATACCATTTTAGCACTTTTTTAAGGCATTTTAATCAAATAGAGAATGTAAAGCCTTTGCTCTCATACTTGATTTATAGTAGTTTTTTAAAGCCTTTAAAAATACGATATGCTAAGGCCTTTGTTCTAATATTTGTATTAAAATATTTTTAAGGCCTTTTGAGCAAAGCGGGAAGGTAAGGCCCTTGTTTTTTCATGCAAACAAGAGATAGGGAAAATACAGAGAGCTAAGACCTACAAGATACCAGAAAAAGCCTTTTCTAAAGCCTTTTCATCTCCTTTTTCTACTACTACTGTGTATATACATGTGCTACAGTCCACGATATATTTAGAACAGTGATGGGCACACTCATATTATAACATTTTGCGTATGGTGTAGTGCAGAGAGGGAATTGTGCGATATGGATCCTCTTTCTCTCTGTCATAAGCGTAATCATAAGCAATAAATTGTACTCTAACTGGTTGTCGAACATTTACAACGAAACAAGCGCGAGCACAGCCTTACAGCATGAATGTTCGACACCAACTGAATGGTCTCGCCGCGTCGGTGTGCTCATGTCTGTATCAAATCAAATCAAACAGCTAATTGCCCATCGCTGATTTAAAGAATCGTTTATTCGTTTATCCATTTATGAATAATTATCGTTGTATCGTGACTACTGCTCATTACGTCACGTGCAATAGTTGCCATGAGTGTTGCTAATAGATTACTTTTTTCCAACACATTTTCCCCAAAAAACTAGCAAAAATCTTTAAACCACTCTTTCAAGTTTTCAACAGCAAGTTTTCAATGGATAAAAATAAAATTTATAGAGCGTAATCTGGCTACAAATGCTATGTCGTAGAATTTTTTCACTCAATGCACTTATTAATAAATTATAACCCTTAAAAATTATTTAGCTATGAAGTGTAATTTAGCAAGCATATAATAATAATAAACAATTTTTTTCTAAAATAGGTATATATGTTGCAATGCTTACACATGTAGTTAATACTTTAAATTATTTTCAAAGAAATTATTGTGAAATATCTATATAGATGTTTCATGGAAACCGACAAAGCATTCCAACAAAACGATTAAAATCATAATGAACGAAAGAAGATTTTTTATATTTTGTTCCAATTGGACTAAAATAGCAAAACTGATTAGCACGCGATAAGCGCGATGAATTACATATTTCAGTAACAGAACGACACAACCCAAACTCATTACATGCACCACCGAGTCCGAAGTTTTATTGCATATTGTGTAAAATTTTCGTAAAGTTCGCTTTTAAACATTTTGACAAAATCAAGAGAAACAAAAGATTTATATTCATGTAAGCCCATTTCACTCGAGGAAGAAAGCACCCATTACCATTTTTAGTAGCTGCTAATGCATTCAAGGTTTTGAAATTCGATCAACTGATTAAGTTTTCGTTCATTAACCGTTTTCACTCAGAAGTTCACAAGCGCTGTCCTATAAAATTCATAAGTTTGACTTAAGCGGTTACTGTTTTTGCAGAATTTATGTACGTATATGATATTTTCCTAAAGTAACAACAATTTACTTACATTACAACAAAATATTAAACAGCAAAAAAACAAAAATAAATCCACGCAAATTATATCTGCCAACAGTTGGTTGTCTGGGTTATTACCGATAGGAAAACTGATAACATTGGTTTCTGACACCTAAAATCGAAACTAATTTCGTTTCGAATATAAAATCAATAATGTCAGATCTCATGACAACAAACTAAACTTTTTGTCTTTTTTCAAACCAATTCCGGTAATGCATTCCATGACGACTCTGATTATTTCGAAAGTATCAGCTGAAGTTCCCTTACAGACTCTTCTTAATAGGACAGTTGAATGCTTGTTATATTTATTCAATGTTAACGAAGATATGAAGATCATTTTAGAGAGTTTATGGGGCTTTTATGGGAGCTTAGGACACAGCATTTATAAATAAAAGTTCACAGACGAAAACCGAACTGATAAGTTTCTGTTTATAGTTGCACTTGTACCATGGATGATTTATGATTTAAATAATCTTAAGCAGGTTTGGGTAAATAGATCTCCTTCGTCAACAATTAATTAAAGGCCAATTAAATTTATGTTTATGAAGAAAAACCCAACCTTTGGAGTGCTACATCAAACATAATGAACTCATTCCATGTAACTGAGATACCTTTTAATGAAGAATATTCGAGATACAGTTTGCCAACTTTGCACGCTTAATTAAACTTTTTTGAATGTTTGATTCAAATTTCGTACAGATTATCATTTAAATGCTAGCGAGTGTCTGGAGATGAAAACAAAGAAAATTTAGAGCAAACACAGAATGGGTCCAAAAGAAGTTTCGAAATCAAATTGGTTTATTAGTAGCAAGATCAGAACCGTATAAGGCATGTCTAACGATGGCAGCACGACTCGACTTCTTTTTAGAAAAAGGAGAAATATTTGCAAATATTATAAATATTAATATTAATTTGATGCAAATCTTTTTTTTAATTCTTTACATAAAATAAGTTTATTCTTGTATCGGGACTCTATCTGAAAATTTTTTCAACGGAATACTGTTAGGTCAGAGTTTTAAAAATGACAAAGTTTTGTCAATTTTGTCAATTTTTATCAACACTTATTTTATACAACTATATACAGCAACAATTTATTTAATCAACTCTATTTACAATCAGTATTTACAATAAATATTTTATGTACTTGCAGCTTTTACCTCTGGGTACTGTATCAATATTTGCGCGATCACTTTCGGGATTCAATTAATTTCATTTGTCAACAACTGGCTCTATTTATACTCTATGGCAACACTCCAGAATCTTCCTTTATCGTAGTCTAGATTCTTTTCTTTCTTTCACGTTGGCTTGATCTAGCCATCGCCTATTTTTGTTGACATTCGTTTCGATGGTGCTATTATACAATACTAGTTACCCTCCTGTTAATCTTGTTCAACCAACACAAGTTTTTATACTTCCCCCGATATGGCACAAGTCGCTCCAAGTGGACTGCTTTAAACTTAGCTTTAAACGATCCAGGAACGTTGAATACGTTACACTACGTCATTTATTATTGTTATTATCTCATATGGTCCTTCTCAATGAGTCTGTAGTTTAGGGGACAAACCTTTCTTTCGTTGTGGATTATGAAGCATTACAAGCTCTCCTTCATGGAACCCTTTTGAATTTGTTTTCTAGTCATACCTGGCTAGAGCGCTCTCTGATGACCTGATGTACTTCATCCAATTGTTCCCGTTTTTCGCTAGTGTTGTTACCTTCGGTTGATCTTGTTGGTGTTGCTACTTCAAAACTTGCCATTGCTGGTGTAGTAGCCGTCATATCATGTTGTGTGCATCGATATGCCATGAGGAACATATGTATATGGATGCAAATGTGTTGTACGAGTTTTGTATATACCCAACATACTGCACATCTCTTGAAATACAACTGATTCGAAATTTCGACCTTGGTTTGAGTGCAACTCCATCGGTGCACCAAAACGAATAATCCATTGGTTAACGAATACATCGGAACTGTACACTCTTCTTGAATTGGAATGGGCTATAGCCCACTTCAGGCCAGTTCGAATCAGTTGTATTTCAAGAGATGTGCAGTATGTTGGGTATATACAAAACTCGTACAACACATTTGCATCCACAATCGGATGGCATGGTAGAACGATTTAACCGTACCTTGGAGGAATATTTGAAAAAGTCGTAGATAAATACCAAAAAGACTGTGATGTACACATACCAATGTTCCTCATGGCATATCGATGCGCACAACATGATACTACGGCTACTACACCAGCAATGGCAATTTTTGAAAACTAGTTAATACTGCCAGGTGATTTAAAATTCAGGCCATTGACTGAAGTAATCTATAATTATCAGAACATACTTGTTCCCTGCGTTACTTGTTGGAAGTGGTCCAGCTATGTCTACAGAAATTCGCTCAAATGGAGCACCCACGGTGTATTGGTGCATCTTCCCCCGACTTTTTTTAGTAGGACCTTTGGCCATTGTACATTGCCTGCACTTCCTAATCCAATCAGCGACATGGTCGTGGAATCCAACCCAATAAAATATTTTCTTTATTTTCTCGACGGTTTTGGTGATGCCCAAATGCCCTCCACTGGAAGCATTGTAATACTCTGCTATCACTTCATTTATTCTTGCCTTGGGTACTACTAGAAGATCATTAGTGATTTTTCCATCTTCACTATCCCATATTCGAAATAAACATCCTTCTCGTAAGTGCAGGCTTTGCCACTGCACCCAGTATGCCTTTGCTATTGAACTCTCATTAGCCATTTCTTGCCAATCTGGAAGTACGCCCTGCTCCTTGTATTCCATAATCTTTACGAGATCTGGGTCATTCCGCTGATCTTCTTGCACTCGTTCGGTGATCCATGACTCCTCCGGGAATATATTCTTAAGTCGTATATCGATAATGTGTTTCTTGCTTTCCGCTCGAGAAAAACGTTTACACTCCATTTTGTAAGGACGATGAGATAGAGCATCCGCGTTCTCATGATGTCCTCTTTTACGATGTTCGATTGTGAAGTCATAACTCTGCAGCCGTTCAATCCAGCGCGCCAATTGTCCTTCTGGATTTTTAAATTGTAGTAACTACCTTGGCGCTGAATGGTCAGTTCATAGATGAAATGACTGACCGTACAAGTATTTATGGAAATACTTTACACATTCCAGTATTGCGAGCAACTCTCTTCGAGTGACGCAGTAGTTTCTTTGTGGTTTTGACAGGATTTTACTGCTATGCTATTTTATGCTATTACTTTTTCTTTACTTGGTCTGGTGGTGTTTTCGCAAGGTAACGTGTCTAACTGCCTCAACCAGGTGGGGCTAGCGCAATCCTTGTTGAACTCATCGCAAGTCAACTCACTGGCTGTCATGTAGTTTGATCTGAGCGCTATATGATGATACCTTAATTTGTTAATGAGGGGTAGTCATATAGCTTGCTCTGCTTACTCTGTGATTGCGCTTTCATTATTATTAATGGGGGCCTTCCATGTGGCGACCACCGGGCAACGTCTTCCTGGCACCCGCTGGGAGGCGGCTGAAGTGAGTGGCGAAAATCTCCTCGATTAGAGGTTGTGCGTTGGGTTTGGGACCCGCTACATAAAAAACCCCCCCAATGAAAAAACCAAATATGCCTCGGATAAGGACTACCGCTTTTGTTGATGACCCTCGCAAACGAAAAAAGGACCACGATTTACGGATATGCAGATGGAATGTCCGATCCCTTTATAGGGAGGGTGCCTCTATCCAGCTGGTTGATGTCCTCGAAAAATACAGAGCTGACATCACCGCTCTCCAGGAAATGCGATGGACAGGACAGGGCTGCTCCAAAAGAGCGTCCTGTGACATCTACTACAGTTGCCATGCTGAAAGGCACGAATTAGGATGTGGATTTTTGGTCAGCAAGAGACTACGACATCTTGTCTCACAGTTCACGCCTGTGAACGAGCGGCTGGCCACAATCCGCATCAAGGCAAAATTTTTCAACATCAGCCCTATATGTGCCCACGCTCCGACGGATGAGAAGGACAATGTGACCAAGGAGAGCTTCTTTCAGCGCCTCGAAGAAACTTATGACCGCTGCCCCCGCCACGATATCAAAATCGTGCTTGGCGACTTTAATGGCAGGGTGGGCAAGGAAGGTACCTTTGGTCCAACTGTCGGAAAATTCAGCCTCCACCAGAACACCTCCGATAACGGAATGAGGCTGATCGACTTCGCCGCAGCACGAAATATGGTAATTGGTGGTACCAGATTCCAGCATCTCGACATCCACAAAGCGACATGGCTGTCTCCAGATCAACGTACAAGAAACCAAATTGATCATGTGGTGATTGACGGGAGGCATGCTTCCAGTGTGATGGACGTGAAATCGATCCGTGGTGCCAACATCGACTCGGATCACTACCTTGTTGCAGCTAAGGTGCGCACACGCCTATGTGTCGCAAATAACAAGAGAAGTCCCACACAGAGAAAGCTCGACGTCAGTAAGCTGCGATCACCAGAGACAGCAGATGCATTTTCCACTCGACTATCGGATCTGCTTATGCAGAACACTCCCCCACTTGATGATATATGCGCACGGTGGACACATATATCCCACTCCATGACTACTGCTGCCGAGGAGGTAATCGGTTACTACCGGCCTCTGAGGAATGAGTGGTATGATCAGGAGTGTCGCTACGCTACCGCAGAGAAGGACCCCGCTTACAGAAAAACCCTGCGTGCAGGCGCAACGCGAGCTGTTAAGAAGCGGTATAGAGAGAAAAGGAGTGCAGAGTGCAGACGTCTTTTCAGGCGCAAGAAGAGGGAGTTGGAAAGACGCGAGTGTGAGGAGGTAGAGATGTGTACCGACAAGAATGAGACTCGAAAATTCTTTGAAAAGATCAAGCGCCTGAGTGGAGGTTTAAATCCCGGAGCCTCTTCTTGTCGTGATGGAAATGGGAATCTGGTTACGGATGTCCAGAGTGTACTGAGCCTATGGAGGGAACACTTCTCCACGTTACTGTATGGCGATGCTACGAACAATTCCGGCAGTGGAGGAAAATGCCCGATAACCCCAATTACAGATGATGGTGTTGATGTTCTACCACCCGACTATGACGAGGTTGAAACGGCTATTTTAGGCTAAAGAACAACAAAGCTGCAGGTGCTGATGGCCTGCCTGCCGAGTTGTTTAAGACCGGAGGCGATGAGCTGCTCACCCACGTGCACCAGTTCATAAGCAGAATATCGTCGGATGAAAGCATGCCTGATGATTGGAGGCTCAGTGTTCTCTGTCCTGTACATAAAAAAGGAGACCCCACAATTTGCGCCAACTACCGTGGAATAAGTCTCCTGAGCATTGCGTACAAGGTTCTATCGAGCGTACTGTGTGAAAGGTTGAAGCCTATGCTCAGCAACCTGATTGGACCTTATCAGTGTGGCTTCAGACCTGGTAAATCCACCATCGACCAGATTTTCACACTGCGCCAAATCCTGGAGAAGACCCAAGAAAAACAGATCGACACACACCACATATTTGTTGATTATAAAGCCGCTTTCGACAGTCCGGTAAGGGATTACCTCTACGCAACAATGTCTGAGTTCGGTATTCCTGCAAAGCTCATTCGACTTTGTAGAATGACACTGCATAACTCCCGTTGTGCAGTGAAAATTGGGAAGGACCTCTCAGCACCGTTTAGTACCGAACGGGGTTTCAGACAAGGTGATTCGTTATCGTGCGACTTCTTCAATCTTATTATGGAGAAAATAATACTGCAGCTGATCTACGACATAATGGAACTATCTACAACAAAAGTGTCATGCTGTTAGCGTATGCCGACGATATTGACATAATCGGCATGAACACGCGAGCAGTTAGTGCAGCATTCTCAGAGTTGGAAAGAGAGTCGCGTCGGATGGGTCTCACGGTGAACGAGTACAAGACGAAGTATCTAGTGTCAACAAACAAAGAGTCCCGGCGTTTTCGACAGCACGTCGCTGTTGTCAATTACGCTTTTGAAGTAGTAAGGGACTTTGTCTATCTTGCAACCAGCATCAACAACTGTAATGACGTCAGCCTGGAGATCATGCGTAGGATAACTCTTGCCAACAGGTGTTACTTTGGGCTGAGTAAGCAATTGAGAAGTCGAGCCCTCTCTCGAGGAATGAAAACTACACTCTACAAGTCTCTCATCATGCCTGTCCTAACATATGGCGCTGAAGCCTGGACAATTTCCACCTCGGATGAGCGAATACTTGGAGTTTTCGAGAGAAAAGTCCTACGCAAGATCTTTGGACCTATTTGCGTTGGTGGCGAGTACCGAATAAGGTACAACCATGAGCTGTACGAGCTGTATGCCGATATTCACATAGTAAAGCGCATCAAAATCCAGCGGCTGCGCTGGCTATGTCATGTCGAGCGAATGGAAGAACACGCTCCAGCTAAGAAGGTGTTATATTCGGAACCCGCTGGAGGACGACGCAAAAGAGGAAGACCAAACCTCCGGTGGAAAGACCAAGTACTGGAGAACCTGACGGCGCTTGGAATTTCTAACTGGCGCCAGCTAGCGAAGAACAGAGATGGCTGGCGAAGCATGTTATTTTCGGCCTAAATCGATATTCGGTTGTTATGGCCACATAACAACAACAACAACTTTTTCTTTATCATCTATGATCTTAGAAAGCACAACACCTATTCCATAGCTACTCGCATCTGTGTCCAACTCAAACTTTTGACCAGGTACTGGATACGCTAATGCTGGTGCTGAACAGTCTTTCTTCCAGCTGTTCGAATGCTTTCTGTTGTTTATCGTTCCACACAAATGGTTTTTATTTTATTAACTCATGCAGACTACTGGTGATGTTTGCAAATCCAGGAACAAATCGTCGATTGTAGGTACATAAGCCTAGGAAGCTTCTTAGCTCGTGAAGATTAGATGGAAAAGGCCATTCTTGTACTGCTACTACTTTCTGCTCGTCCGTATGTACCCCTTTTGTTGTTACTTTGTGACCAAGATATTTAACTTCTCGCCTAAAGGGTGAACACTTTTTCGTATTCAATTTAAGATCTTATACGCTCAAATACTTCTTTCAACTTTTCGAGATGGTCGTTAAAATCTTTCCCGTAACGAGGTACACCAAACACGTTTTCCAGTGTAGTCCTCTGAGCACACGTTCCATCAAACGTTCGAAAGAAGCTGGCGCATTGCATAATCCAAATGGCATCACTGTAAGTTGCAATAGACCATCGCCAATACTGAAAGCTGTTTTCGCTTTGTCCTCCTTACCAAGTTCCACTTGCCAGTAGCCACTTGGCAGATCAAGAGTTGAGAACCACTTCGCACCAGATAGCGTGTCCAGAGCATCATCAGTTCTTGTCAGTGGATAGCTGTTTCTTTTCGTGATATCATATAGCTTTCTGTAATCCACACAGAATCGAGTACTTTCATCTTTCTTCTTTACCAGCACAACTGATGAACTCCATGGACTCTTTGATGGTTCAATTACACCTTTTTTTCTGCATATCGGTAATCAGCTTCATCTCTTCTTGCCAGTGGGACTTATCGTAGTGCTTGACGAATTGGTGTAGAATCACCAGTGTCAATGTGATGTTTCACGATGATTATTCGTCCTCCAGTTTTTCCATTTGACGAAAAGATTGAACTGTACTTCTCGAATAGTTGTAAAGCCTTTTCTTTTTGCTGTTTGGTAAGTACACCTGTACATTCTTCCATCTGTGCTATTAATTCCGCTCTAACAGTTTTTTATCTTCCACTTTTCATCGACCAACCCTTTTCACAGTCTACTACGGCAGTAACTTCCTGGCAATAACCAATCACTATTCCTTTTTTCACAACTGTAAATGTATTAGTTGGATTTAATATTCGCACCGGTACTATTCCATTTTCTTTAGATTCCACTAACGTCCTACCAAGCGTGATGTTTTTATTCGTTATTTCTTTATCCGATTCCACTACCCACAACTTGCCTGTCCCATCATCCTCATTCATCTCTGCCCAAATCATTCTTTCTGATTTTACTGGAACCTCTTGGCGTTGACATGCGAGTAATTGTTTGATGTTTCCACTACGCTTGTAACAAATGTTCAATGCTAACTCGACATTTACATAGCTGCCTGACACACTAGTTAGCGTACACGTGGCACTGGTCGACACATTAAACCTGCAGCATCATTCATCAAGGTACTACTAAATGTTTCCGCATACGTACTCCTCGGTAACATGACTAGGACACACTCTATTTTTATTTTCTCGATGTATCCTTCCGAATCACCAGAGAACGCAAGATGATTTAAGCGCTTAATATCGGAAGCGAAGGCTGAAGGCTCTCATTACTCCGTTGCACACGCGATCTTCATTCCACTCATGCAATTACCTATTATATTCATTCCCATATTTCCGCTGGAGTGTGTCCATCAGTGACTGATAGCTACCATGATCTTTCTCTTGAACCATCTGTAACACTTCGGAGGCATTGCCTTTTAATGCAACTATTAAAACAGTCTTGGCGCTATCGTCCCATTGATTTTACGAAGCTGTTGTCTCGAACTGAAGCTTGAAGATGTTGAATGGTGTGGTTCCATCAATTGTTGGTGGCTTTAGTTTAATTGTACTTGAATCTCTAATCACTGATACGGCTGGTCCATTTATTTTTAGTTGATTGAGTTCGTGCTAGAACTTCTCGAACTTATCTTCTAGGTCATCTACATGTTCCCTCAGGTCCGTGTCTTTTTCATTGATGGCACGAAAAATTTCATCTACGCGTCCTTGAAATTCTGCAACTTTCTCATTAATAGCCTCAGAAATTTCTTGAAGTTTGTAGTTAATTGTTTTCTGGAATTCTCCCATAGCGTTTTCTTGGTGAGATAAACTTTCTTGAATTTCCGTAAGCAGTTCACTAATAACGCCTTAATTGCGAGATGCATTTTCTTGTAACTTCGCATTAATTCCTTGCAGTTGCTGCTGCTGTTGTTGCATCATGGATTTCATAAATTCCTTGAATTGACCACTTGAATTTATCTTGCTCTTTTTCTCAGCGCGCCTAACTGCATGTATTTCGGGTTTCTCGAAAAACGCATGTTCTTCTACGAGGGCGGATTGACAAAGAAGCTAAGTAAGTACGAAAAAGGCAGCACAACACAAACAATCGAAACAATGGGTGGAAGCTGGTGGAAGTGCTCCGAAGAAGGCGAAGGCAGTGAAATCGGCTGGCAAGGTTATGGCCACTGTATTTTGGGATTCACTCGGAATATTGATTGTCGATTATCTTGAAAAAGGTTCCACAACCACAGGAAAGTATTATCGTGCATTATTGGATCAATTGAAGGATGCAATCAAGACCACATTTAAAGAAGAAAAAAGTGCTCTTTCTTCAAAACAACGCACCGGTTCACGCAGCATTAGATACGATGCTAATACGTGAAATACACTTCGAATTGGTTGACCATCCACCTTATAGTCCAGATTTAGCTTCTAGTGACTTTTTCCTGTTTCCAAACTTGAAAAAATGGCTCGCAGGAAAAAGATTCAGCTCAAACGGTGGGTGCCGTAGCTCAGTAGTTATTGTGCTCGCCTTCTGATCTGTAGTTCGTGGTTCAATCTTCGGCTGATGCATAACAAATTTAATATTGATAAGCAATTGGCAATTCTTCCGATTACTCTCCGAAGCTTATCCGAAGTGTGCTCTTTCAGTTTCAACATGCGAGAGGTGGTTTGTGCGTTTCAGAAGTGGTGATTTTGATGTGGAAGACAAAGAACGTCCAGGACAGCCGAAGAAGTTTAAGATGCTGAATTGGAGGCATTGCTCGATGAGGACTCGTGTCAAACGCAAGAAGAACTTGCCAAATTGTTCGAAGTTACACGCCAAGCCATTTCCCATCGATTGAAACTATTGGGAATGATTCAAAAGCAAGGAAATTGGGTACCGTACGAGTTAAAGTCGAGAGACGTCGAAAGGCGATTTTTCACTTGCGAACAGCTGCTCCAAAGGCAACAAAGGAAAGGTTTTTTGCATCGCATCGTTACTGGTGATGAAAAGTGGATCCACTACGACAATCCCAAGCGAAAAAATTCAGCTGCACTTTTCTCCAAATTAAAGAAGTAAATCAAAACTTCCCGCAAATTCTGTTTTGTGGGCACAAAACTTGACATATTGAGAGCCAAAAAAAAACGATGTTTACACTCCGGGCAAATGACACATACTGAAAATGAAAGCTATGGAATGAGGTTATGACATGAATATAGTTTCAATATTGTCTGATGCTTATATCCCGAACTACGCCATCTGTTGTAAATCCCGCATTTTTAATTTGCGCTCCCAATATATATATATATATATATATATATATATATATATATATATATATATATATATATATATATATATATATATATATTTATATATATAGATATATAGATATATATATATATATATATATATATATATATATATATTTATATATATATATATATATATATATATATATATATATATATATATATATATATATATATCCACTTTTCATCCCCCATAATCATTCGCTTCATAAATAATTCGATTTCGTTCCGTTTTAGTAGTGAATCGCAAATGGAAATTCGGTACATTCAATTTTCCATTGTTAATTTATGTGGAACGCAAATATCGAGCTTCTTTTCTTCAAATGTTTGATAACTTTTTTGTGATGAATGCCTAGCTCGCAAACTTTACAAATTTTTTTAGCTGCCTGTGACACATTTTTCCTCTTTCTATAATACAATAGAAAGCAAAGTATGACGATAGTTTTCCAAATTTTTACTCATATTGTATATATTTACATATATACTACCCTACAAAAGTTTGGGTAAATTTCAAAAATGACATATTTTATATTTTTCGCTATATTTTTTCTCGAGGACCGTTTTATCGAACATGTTTCTATGAAATAATATTATATTTACTTATGATTTTTGAATTATCATTTTTATTTGTTTTACTGCTTACTTACTTACTTATGTGGCCATATCAACCGAATATCGATTTAGGCCGAATATAACATGCTTCGCCAGCAATCTCTGTCCTTCGCTAGCTGGCGCCAGTTAGAAATTCCAAGCTCCGTCAGGTTCTCCATCGGAGGTTAGGCCTTCCTCTTCTGCGTCGTCCTTCAGCGCGTTCCGAATATAACACCTTCTGGAGCGTGTTCTTCCACTCGCTCGACATGACCTAGCCAACGCAGCCGCTTAATTTTGATGCGCTTTACTATGTCAATATCGGCATACAGCTCGTACAGCTCATAGTTATACCTTATTCGGTACTCGCCACCAACGCAAATAGGTCCAAAGATCTTGCTTAGGGCTTTTCTCTCGAAAACTCCAAGCATCGCTCATCCGAGGTGGAAATTGTCCAGGCTTCAGCGCCATATGTTAGGACAGACATGGTGAGAGACTTGTAGAGTCTAGTTTTCGTTCTTCGAGAGAGGGCTCAATTTCTCAATTTCTCAATAGCTTACTTAGCCCAAAGTAGCACTTGTTTGCAAGAGTGATCCTTCGCAATATCTCCAGGCTGACGTCATTACTGCTGTTAATGCTGGTTCCAAGATAGACAAAGTCCCTTACTACTTCAAAAGCGTAGTTGTCAACAGTGACGTGCTATCCAAGATGCCGGGACTCTTTGTTTGTTGACACTAGATACTTCGTCTTGCTCTCGTTCACCGTAAGACCCATTTGACGCGACTCTCTTTCTAACTCTGAGAATGCTGCACTGACTGCTCGCGAGTTCATGCCGATTATATCAATATCGTCGGCTTATGCCAACAGCATGACACTTTTGTTGAAGATAGTGCCATTATGTCGTATTATTTTCTCCATAATAAGATTGAAGAAGTCGCACGATTACGAATCACCTTGTATAAATATCTCTCCGGGGCTAGAGAATGGAATTTATCCATTCTCATTACATCAGAGCCAAAGATGCGCTATCTTGCTTGACCGAAGGCAGGGCAAACGCAGAGGAAATGCTCTGTGCTATCCTCTTCCCACAAACAAGATATACATATGTGATTTCCAATCACACCTATGTGGACATATGTTGGCCCCTGGATTATGTCCTGTGATGAATCCGACCATTAGGCGAACTTCTTTCCTTCCAAGTTTCAAAAGAAAGCTCGACAGCTTTATGTTCGGATTCATTACAAAGCACTGTGCAGTTTTACAGCTTTCAAGGCTGGATACCTGTACCAGTCATGATACCTGTAGAACTTATTCCGATAACTGGTTCTGGTCCCAGTGACGTATCCGTTGAACCGGAGTTGCCCAATTTATCTGCTATTTCGTTACAGATAAGTACGATATTATTTTGTTTTGCAACTGAAATTAGCTTCATCATACATTCATGAACAATGTTCGAGGTAAGTTATGAGTTCTGCAGGGCCTTTAGTGCAGCTTGGCTGTCACTGCAGGTACCAATTTTTTTCCCCTCTCCATTTCCTTTCAATTATCCATTCTGCTACTTTCAGAATAGCAAATATTTCCGTTTGGAAAACAGTTGCCACCTTTCCCATAGAGCCTTGGTCGGTTTTGGATCCATCAGTGTAGAAAATATTTGTCAAATTACTCAGAATGAGCTCTAACTCGCTCCATTGTTCACGAGTCGGAAATTTGACTTCAAATTCTCTCCCGAATGAAACCATGGGCTTAAGATTATCTTTAGGAGCCAAGAGTAGTGGACACTGTTCTGATATCCTCCTGAAGATTTCTCTGTGACCTGAAGTTCCGTTTCCGTGCCAGTAACCATACGAGTATAGTCGGCACATCGCTTTCATTGTCTCCTGTTGAATTGTAATATCCAATGGAACTAAAGCAAGCATGGCATTAAGGGCATCTCCTGAGGTAGTACTCATTACACCCGTAATGCTTATGCATACATTTCTTTGTAGTCTGTTTAGCTCCAAAAGAGTGGACATAGTACGTCGCCACCAGATCACCGAAGCATATGTGATAATGGGTCTGATAAGAGCTGTGTAAGTCCAAAGTACCTCAGCAGGTTTCAGTCCCCACGTTTTTCTAAAGGCTCTTCGGCACTGTTGGAAAACCTTCAATGCTTTATCCACCTTTAGTGTAACATGTGTCTTCCAAGTTAGTTTCCTATCTGGTGTTACACCTAGGTATTTCACCTCGTTGTAGAGTTTGAGTGTCACACCTTTCAGTGCTGGAAGTTTGAGACCATTCATCTTCCGTTTTTTCGTGAACAGTATCAGTACTTCTTAGTGATTTTCCTGATGCTAATGCACAGACATCGTCTTCATATATTTGGACATGAAATCAAAGTTCTTGCATCTCCGTTAGCATTTGGCATACCAACATTTTTCATTGTTCTTATTTCAGATCTCCCTTCCTTAGCCCATCATGGTATTTATGAAAAATAAAAATAAAAATATTTATGGGTAGCAATTTTTTCTTGTGCGGAAGGTCAAAATAAATTTTAGACATATAGTTTCCTGGGCGAATTTGCTTAGAATTATCCGTAGATTCCTTTTTTGCGATACGATTTAGGGGCAAAAGAATTGACCTGCTCTAATATACTTATATAGTATATGAATGTGCACACATTTTGCAATAAGTAGGGTAAATTATTCCTATAGGGGATTTACCGAAATAAGTAAGGGCCAGCATATTTGCTGTTGGCTTTTGTTTCTTTGCATAGAGATGGTATATGAGTGTGACAGCGTAGGAGATACGTTATGTGTATTCTTCATATGGGAAAGGGATACAAAAGGTTATAATACTTCTATGTAATATGAGAAAAATCAAAACATTACACTCATGTGATCTATTAAGTAGCCCGTAAACGATTAAAAATATTTTTAATATTTGCAATGTAGGATGGTCGGCTGTTTCAATGCGGTTTTTGTTGCAGCTGCAACTAATATATGTATAAATTTTGACCCTGATACCACCCTGCGTCAGTGCAAGATGGAGGAGGCCTGGATTGCCTGGATTGGAACATGTAGGGCAACATTGGTGAGAGCGAGTTGCACCCACTTCCACTGTGTCTTTGGTATTTTACCATCAGGATCGGCTTCATCCAAGACGCCAATAAAGGTGCGGTCTCTTCGATATCCGCAAACGATTTGAATGGGTTCACCCCTTGTGTCCTGACTTTCTTTGCAGCCGGCGTTGCTTCGTCCATCGACCTCTATCGTTTACATGCGGATGGTGGTTGAACGTGATCGAGCGAAGAGTTTGGAAATACGGCATTCGCCCAATCAATAGCCTCCTTCAGCTATTTGGTCAGCTCTTCCTCAGTCGGTGGAGCCGTGTGCACTCTGTTTAATAGCCGGCACGTATTTCGGCGCTCATTGTAATCCGCTTTCGCTGGGTCCGAAAATTTTAATACTGGCCAAGCACGTGCGTAGCCACAGTACCTTCTTTGGCATTACAATCCCCTTTATGGTGAGTAGCCGCTAAACGCTGACTAATCGCACTACTGGTTCCGGCTGCCGCAGAAGGCGTCGTGGGACAGGAGACGGGCTTGGCCTGCCGTCCAGCTCCAGTCTTATGCACAGTGCCACCTAGACCAGAGGTCATAGTTGAAGGATGTTTCGAGCTTGGTGCAACCGCTACTCTTATGACGGAACGTGAAGTTCCTTCCGGTTTAGATGAAGAAGAACCGGGCTCCTTTTGTTGTTTACTTTTATTTCAATGGAGGATTTTGTCGACCTACATACCTCTTTACATATTTTATTATCTTTAAATTATATTGAAAAATATTGGTTTTTGTATGATTGACTTTAAAATTATTTTAAATAAAATTTATTATACTTGGAACATTGAAAACAAAATAACATACTTTTACAATGGTGACCTCGACCCAAAACACAAATTTGAAGAAATGTGAGTTTACATCATAGTCCTCAGTTCATCAAGTGCAGAAAATGCAGCTACAAATATAAACAAACTACCAGCTTTTGGCATGATGACCCACAGCTATGTTTTACTCAAAATAAAGCTAATTTTTAGGTCGGAAGTATATAAAGAGTTGCTACAAATATCAAGGAACAACGTGTACATCAAATTGATGTCATAACCGAATGCAATCGTATGAAATAGAAACTTAAAAGTTTTTTACAAACATTTGCTACAATCAAGAAAATCGAAGAGGAAATAACTCGTTTCTTTGAACAGATGCGCAATGATAAGAGTGGCAAAGCGCCTTATTTTTGTCGTTAAATTAAACTATTGTACATATTTTTACATTACGTTTTGACAGCAGCATAATACTTAAAATACATACATATATACGTACATATTTATAAATCTGTTTCGCTTGTAATATTCATAATGTTGCATTACATTATTATCTTATAGTTACATAATTTCTGTAAACAAACCAATTTGTACATGTCCAAAAAATTTTAATTCCGACCTTTGATCCCTCCAACATTCGCAATAGCATTTTTGCAAATAAATAGTAGGAAACACCTTAGTATCGTAAGCTCTTAAATCTTTATCACTGCTTACACAAACTCAACTTAGGAGAAACAATTTAATAATAATAATAAGCATACATTAGGTTAACGATACCAATCAGATGAAATTATTGCCTTTGTAGTTAAGTAGCTTATTTATTTTATTACGTTTTTTGAAGAATACCTAGCTTCTTTTTACATCTATTTATTCGCCTTTCTATATCTCATTCCGAAATACACAACAAACAAAAGTAGTAATCCGAATATCTTTCCCAATCTCTTAAAAAAAAACGAAAAAGTAGGGGTAGCAGTTATGTACTTCCAGAATTTTATAATTATATACACTGAAGTTCTCACGTATAGCTTAGCTGATAAATAGCTAGTTGGGCTTCCTTGCCTCATTGTCCCCCGTTAGAGCAAGTATCCTAATATATAATCTAAAAAAATCTGTTTTTTCTACACATTTCTTTTTCGTCGCTGTTCACTATTAAGTTTCGATGTGATAATGAAAACGCGAGTGTTTTAGTTGATCTAGATCAGTGTCATCCGAAATGCACACAATGAAATTTTGTTTATGTTTGACGTGCTGCAAAAGCTCGTTGCGTGAAAAAACCATATGAATATTTTAAAAATCAGAACCCTATCCTGCAATCAGAATTTAAGCTAGATAGCATTGGAAAATGTTTAAAAATTTCTTTTGAAATCAATTTATAATTCAGGGCTATTAATTTGCGCTATTTCTTCAACATGTAGTAAGAAATGTAGCGCCAATACAATCACACAGCTACGATTCGCTCAATAATATCGCTATATCACCACCATCATTAACTGTACTATTCGATACGGTTTATCGCTTGCTGCAGTTTAAGCCTCTATTAAATTTATCCCTTATATGAATTCTCCAACATTTTATATTCAGATCTACACCGTCTATTCAACGAAGTAATGGTCTTCCATTACTTCTATCCCTCTGACATTTCCCAAGAGGAATTTGCTTCGTCGGATAATTATCATCCGCTCAAATTGCGTGTCGAGCCCCTTTTTGTCTGTTTATTTTGATTGTTGTTACAAAGTCAGATTGCCGATATAAGATTATTAAGAGTAAATCCCTTTCTCCTACCATATAATTATCGCATACGGCACCAAAAATTCTACGAAACAAATTTCGGTCGAGGATGTTGGGCTTGTTTTCGTCGACTGTGGTTATCATTCTCTGATCTATCTCCACTTTTATATTTTTGTGTTGTTTACATACACAGTGTGACAATTATGTATTAAGACTGCCTCTAGAAAACACAATTAAAACACGATATCTGCTAATTTCTCGGTATATTTATTCGAAATATTCTCCTCCTGATTCAATACACTTGTTACATCGATTTAATAGTGATTCAAACGCGAGATCCAGCTCATTTTTCGGAATTGCCTCCAGTGCCCTCGTTGAAGCCCGTTGTATGGGCTGAATGTCATCAAAAAAGCATCCTTTCAACATCAATTTCAGTTTTGGGAACAAAAAGAAGTCGCACGGTGCTAAATCAGGTGAATACGGCGGTTGATTCAACACACAGACCTGATTCCGAGCCAAAAATTGACGAACAATGAGTGCTGTGTGACTTTTTTCTCTCTTTGCTCCATGTTAAAATTTCAACATCAAACGAAAACGTGTTTTGTAAAATGAATGTCAATAAACATTAAATGTCAACCAAATGCCATGAAATTTTGACAGTTAGTAGAGGAAGGTTGAAGCTTCAAAACGCATGTGCTCACACATAGATGGCGCGTTTGGTTGCTGATATATGGTTCGAGTCTCAATACATATTTGTCGCACCTTGTATATACCTAGGTACCTAAATTCATGAACCATTTAAAAGTTAAATTCACCAATACTGATTTTCTGTCCAATTTAGGTATGAACTGATTTTGCTGTTGTAGAAACTACCATTTTCGTTTTTGCTTCGTTTATTTTGAGATCCATCTCTTTCGCTGCCCTTTCTACTTTTAGAAACGAAGCTTTTAGTTAGTCTATTAAGGTTCCAATGATGTCTATATCGTCTGCATAAACCAGGATTTGGGTGAATTAAAAAATATTGTACGTTTAACGTTAACGCAGGAATTTCTTATCACATAAAGTGTACCACCTAGCACTTCTAGCACTTTTCAAGTGTCACAGACCATTTCTTGATATAAACCCCAGCGGCAATGAATTTTGAACTCTTACAATATATTTTGTATTTGCGATTGATTTAGTGACTCAACTAAACTCAACTAAAGCACTGTTGTTAACAGAGTGAAGCTCAACGGAGAAAATGAGAGTAACATGCGTGTTGATGATTTAGCAGTAAGTAAGTAACATATTTGCTTATATAAGTAATTATGACAAGACAACAATACATGGTTGTGTTGCATCAATACCCTCACTTATTGGAATGTACAATTTAAGGAAATAATAAAGAATTAGATTATACTTATATATATGGATTGAGAATCTTACTTGAAAAATAATTTGAATATTAATTGAATATTTTAATATTATTCGCTCTACCCATATCTTAACGCAAAATTCATGTTTGTTTTTGCAAACAGCTTTACTTAAATAATCGGCTACCATATCTTCACTGTGGATGAATTTGATTTCGATTGCTCCATCTTTAAATTGTCCTTTATCAAATAATGTTTGATGTTGATGTGTTTTATTCGTTCATTGAAACCAAACGAATCACTGAGATTTATGGCACTTTGAGTTGCGCACTGTGATTAAATGGTTTTTGCCAAGTCTGGATTTAATTCTCTTGCAAAATGCTAAATCCGGTCGTATGCTTTGCGTGAGGTAAAGCAAAAACCCAATTGTTTCTTGGTATGGAATGCAACCACGTTCTTCCTAACAAGAAGTTTTAGGTTCCAATTTGCGACTATCCATATTGGATTTTTAAAGCATGTGCTTAGTGATAACTTGATTGTAAAATACACACTCATCTAATTTGGATTTGACTAAATTAAATGTTTTCAAAGCAGCTTCCAATTTGTTATTGATGTAACACCAATGCTATTCAATTTGCTTGAAGTTGAGGACATGCCATTAATGTGGGACTGCATGCTGTTGTAATTATATTTTAAATGAAATGGCAAGTTCCTCAGAAACCCAATTTCATCAAACCGTCATAGGGGTATGTACATTCGGGGTGGACCATATACAAGTTTCTTTAAAAAAGAAAAAAAAAAAAGAACAAAAATAATTTTTTGTCGGTATATTATTAGTTTATTCGAAAGAGAAAACATTCCAAGACCTCGGTGAAGTTTTCTAGCTCTATATCAGGAATAGCTTGATCGATATGCGTCTTAAGGGCCTGAATTGTTAATTGATTGACAAACATTTACTATATAATATTTATTTGTTAATATGTTTTACACGTTAAAACACAATCTTAAAAAGTGTTGAATATAAATAAATATATGTGCACAAACGTAAACATAAAGTGTATTAATTTAAAGATAAAAATCAATCCTCGATTTATAACTTCCTTTATCTGATTGAACTCCAGGGTCTCTAGAGCTTGATCACTGCTTGTCTACTGCATATTCTTTGTTTGGCTTTCCTTATGCTGGCCGTTTCTGTTTAGTGGTAGATCAAAATGTTCTGCATATCTGTTCAAAACTCTTTATGTTTCAGAAAGCATGTTACCACTCCCATCTATACAATACATGATTCTAGAGTTGAAGTCAGCTTACCTAGCTAGTTCGGGGAATAACTTAGATAAATTTTGAGATATTTTGACCAAATTTGTCATTAGGCACATATGATATAAAGGTATGGACACTATTGAATTAGTGAATGGCCTTGATTGGTGAAGTGTCACGACTAGACGGAGTAATCGAAAGGACTAACCTCGGAATTTATCGAAAATTTGAACCATAAAAACTTTTTAATAACTAACAACAATATTTGGGTCATGGGTTAATTAATTTTAATGAGTAATATTATCGTAAAAAATGGATGAACTACGCCGCTATTTCATATAACTCTCATACAAAATCACTGCTGTGATAATATTAATGATGTGGCTATGGCGTCGCCATATGTGGAATCCATGTTCAGTATCACGTACTATATAAAAAAAATAATCATGTGGGCCTTATAAGCCCCGAAGGGCTGTTTGGCAGAGCTTCTCTCCATTATTGTTGTGCGTGTTAAATTTTGGACAGTACTAGAAGGGACCTACTTATTTTAGCCGGTTCTGAATGGTAGAACCCTTGTAACATAATTTTTTCTGAGCTTTGTCACAGAGTTTTTTTATAACCTTTTCCATGGCAAATTGTTACTGCCGGAAGAATTGCCAATTGCTTGCTGACAGGTGGATACCGTTCGAAAGAAAAATCTTTTCAATATCAAATTTGTTATGCTTCAGCCGGGGATTGAACCCACGACCTACAGATCTGAAAGCAAACGGACTAACCGCTGAATTACGGCACCCATATTAAGTACAAATTGGCATTTATATACCTTTCATACAAAATCAGAATTTTAACCTGATTAATATGGCTTCAATAAGACTTTTGCAATATTGAATTATTTACGATAACTTTCTTGTTTAATTCTTGTTTTGTTGTTTTGTCATTAGCCATGACAAATGACAATAATTGTGGTCAACAATATATATGTAGTATGAAGACGTGTTGCGTTTACATACTATACGTTACGTTATATAAATGTAAATTTCTACCATATATCCATTTATCTCTCTACCTATTCAGATAGCTCTTTTGTAAGTAAGTTATCATTAGAAATCAAAAATCCAAATTTTTAAAATTTATATTATTCAATAGTAAAAATGTGTTTGTTTTTTTTAATAATACTTTTAATTAAATTTATGTTTATTAATTGTTTTGATTTTGTATATGTCAAAGGATGTACTTTTTAAATAAAAACTAAAATAAAATCTAAATTTAAAACAAGTTAAAAAAAAACAATCATGTATAATTATATCTCTCTTTCTCTCTCTTTCTCTATTTCTTTCTCTCTCTCTCTCTCTCTCATATATCCTGTTATGATCTTTTTTGCTGTGTCTCTTATGATTTATTATTATTATTACTATTATAATTTTTTGTTTTCAATTTTTTCCATGCATCTTGAAAAAATCAAATCAAATCAATCGATAAAATCAATAAAAAAAAACTTCAAAAAAATGGCAATTCCATGCGTGTTTACTCCATTCACTCAACCAACCAATCATCGTTAACCAAAAACAATTGTTAACAATCATAAAATATGAATGACAAATATATAAATAAAAATTATATCAAATCGCGTTTACATAAAAAACACAAAATGTTAATAAAAACAAATAAAATCCTCATGGAATGTCCAATACTACTCGCCATCGCTACTATCTGCAACCACAACTCGTCATCACCACCTTTATCACCAACACCCGTTATCACTCGTCAAATACTCACCATTATTTGCCATCACACGTGCGCGTACACTCGATCAACGTACACACGCATTCTTTGTAATAATTTTTGTTGCTTTATTGTGTGTGTTCTGTGTCACGTGTGTACGCCGTCGTGTGTGTTGTGATCATCAGATTTCAGTACCGGTAAGAGAACAAAAACAAAAACCAAAATTATTCTCAGTGTATGTGTGTTTGTTTTCTTGTTTTATTGCGTTTTCGTTTTTTATTTTTTATTGTTTAATCACAATAAATGTAATTATGATATTTTCATAATGTTGTCTTAATTTTTCACGAAAGTGAGCTTCTGTATACGTTACACATAGTAGCAATGGAAAAGGATTTGAAATGAGATCTAGAGTGGGTTGTAGGTATAGTGGACCTAAGAAAAACTACATACCAAAAAAGTTTTTTTTAGTTCATTTTCCTTTGGAAGTATCATAACTGAAGTCTCGCTTACCAGCAGTACAAATGACATAGTTATGACATTTCATCAACAATAAAAATCTGTTTAAAACTTTTAAAGTGATAGCGTGATCTATAGCCGAAATCACGGGTTTTGCCCTAAATCCAGATTTTGGGGGTATAATCAAAATTTTTGGAATGTTGTTTTTCTTGGATCCAGTGAACCTACAACCTACACTAGGTGTCGTTTCATTTTTTTTACTTTTAATTTTTTTTACTTCGACTTATTATTTAATAACCATGCTAAACACTATAGCTTTCTGTATCTCTCACGCATGCATTCAAATTTACTTACTTATATACCCTCATGAATTAATAAAAATAACTTTCATCGTTATACTATGCATGAGTGTATGGTATATTCAATTCGGTCAGGTGTTTGTAACCACTTGAAGGAAGCTCCGAAGATATGGAAATATATATATATAATCTCGTACAGTGGGAAACTTATATGATCTATTTTTCTTGACTTTTTAATATATAGGTTTGAATTAAATTTCTCCAATATTCGCACGCGTACGGGTCTTCAAAGTTGGGCCTTGTTTTATTAGTTTGGTGATTACACAAAATGTGAATATTATCTTAAGTTTATGAATCAATTTCAAGTCTTTAGCACATGAATTAAGCTTAATGTAGGTAGGTAGGTAGGTAGAATGGCTGCGACCCTGGTCGCTCAAGTAGCAAACAAAATGCCGTTTTGAGTCATAAATCTCGCTAAGACCTACTAAGTGTTACAATCAGCCGGTGTTGTCTCTATTTTAGACACCTGTCTTAGGTTACCAAAGAAAGGGCTACTTAAGGATGTTAATCGGTTTCTGGATGAGGCCGGGCATTTGCACAAGAAATGCTCTACCGTCTCCTTAGCGGTTATATCATTACAGCTTCTGCAGTGGTCGTTGTACGGAAAACCCATTTTCTCTGCATGTGTGCCAATGGCCCAGTGGACTGTGCATACTGCTATTAGTTTGTGTATGACGGCCCTAGGTCTACTCAGAAGGCTCCTTGTCCTCTTCTCGTTGTAGTCTGGAAAGGTGGATTTTGAAATTGCGCAGGTTGTGGTGCTTGTCCATTTCCGCTGCGCTTTGGTTAGGTAGTATTTTTGAATGATCCTAGGGGAACACCTACATCGGCGTTGGTTGTTCGTTCATTGTCTGCAGATGAGCCTCTACGGGCTAACTCATCAGCATTCTCGTTGCCTGCGATTCCCTTGTGTTATGGAACCCAGATAACTGATACTTTGAGGTTGGCAGTTATTGCGGTTATTATTTGTTTACATTCTCCGACCAGCTTTGAGCTAACAGTTGGCGCGGCTAGCGCCTTTATAGCTGCCTGGCTGTTGAAGAGAATTGTAACTTTTCCAGTTATGTTCTTTTGCTGAAGCAATTCGCATGCTTGCAGAATTGCGTATACCTCCGCCTGGAACACACTGCAGTAAGAAGGGAGTTTTACGGACGTTGATATTTCTAAGGACTCCGAACAGATTCCTGCTTCAACTCCAGAGTCCATTTTGGAACCATCAATGAAAATTTGTGTATCCCTACCGGTCAGGATCCCAACTTTCTTCCACTCATTTCTACTTGGAAATACAGCCTTGATGCCATTCTCAAAAGCCAGCTTGCGAGGGCAAAAGTCCGTCCTGTTGTCGACTATATCTATAGGTACATTTCTAAGGATACTACTGTGTCCTTGTTGAGTACACTTCCAACATCCCTATTCTTTGAGTCTGAGTGCCGTTTGCGATGTAGTATATAGTATGTATAACGCAATTGGGAGGAGGTTCAAAATAGGATCCAAGTCCGCTGCAGGGCAGGTGCGACAGGCCCCAGTGACACCAACGCACGCAGTGCTGTGAACTTTCCGTAGTTTTTTGGTGTTATAGTTCTTCCGAAGAGCTTCCCACCAAACTACAGAGCCATAGGTCAAAACCGGCCTCACTATCGCTTAGTATATCCAGAGCACCATGTTTGGCTTTAGACCCCATTTCTTACCAAATATCGATTTGCAAGCATGGAAAGCAATGCAGGCCTTCAGTACTCTCTCCTCGATGCATGTTTTCCAATTCAGTTTGCAGTCTATAGTCAGTACTTGGTACTGTTCGATAAGGTTACTTGTTGTGCATTTAATATTGGTAGTCTGAAGGTAGGTAGTTTGTACTTCCTCGTAAAGCGTAGTAACTCCGTTTTATACAGATTCAACCTAAGGCCACAATTGTGTGCCCATCTACTTAGTTTTGTTAATGTTCTTTCCATGGTTTCACTCATCATGGAAGGGAAGGGACTCGAGACTAGGATCGCCACATCATCAGCGTGCGTTACAATCTTAACTCCATTTGCGTTAAGTTCCACAAGGATATCGTTTATAGTTATTAGCCAAAGCAGGGAGGACAGTATGCTTCCCTGCGGTGTGTCCCTACGGCTTGCGACGTTTCGCACCCTTTAGCTCAGCTGTTATTTCGTGGTTAAGACGTAGGGACGAAATCCAATTCCTAATTGGTTCTGCTATTTCTGCCCTGGCAAGGGCGGATCTAATCGAGTCTGGCTTGACATTATTGAACGCTCCCTCTACGTCAACAAACGACGCCAGAGTATATTGTTTATACAGAAGGGACCTCTCCACTGTGCGTACCATCTCATGTAGCTCAGTTTCTGTAGACCTCCCCCTCAAATACGCGTGCTGCACTGTAGAGAGAGATTGCTCAACTAAAAGCTCCCGTGTATATAAGTCTAAGATTCTTTCCGGAGTTTTTAATACGAAGGACATAAGGCTTATTGACCTGAAGTCCTTGGCCCATTCATGTCCTCTTCTACCCGATTTGGGAATGAAAACCACCCTTTTTCTCTTCCATGTAGTCGGGATATGGTTGTAGCGAATACAAGCACGGAAGATCTGCTTTAGCTCCTTGACCAAAGATTTCTGAGTCTTCTGCATCATTATAGGGAGAATACCGTCTACCCCCGGGGATTAAAACGGTGAGAAACTATTAATTGGCCAACTTATTTTCTCCTCAGTAGTGATTTTATCCAGCAGCGCCACCGATACTTCCTGCTGTACCGGTTCACTTCCTTGCGTTGCCTCTTCAGGACTGTCTGGAGGATATCTAAAGTTTCGGCCGCCGATTCCGCCCAAGTGCCATCGGCGCGCTTTATAAAAGTTTTCTTTTAGTGATCTTTAGCCAGGATTTTACCGAGTCTTGCTGAGTCCTTCATGGCCTCTATCGACTCGCAATGTTCCCGCCAAGATATTGTCTTTACAATCCGTATAGATTTTTTTATTCCCTCAGGGAATATCTATACTCCTGAAAGTCACCTGTCGCATAGCAATCATTCAAGATTATTCTGCGCTTGGACCTTAGGTCACTGAGTTCCCTATCCCACCAAGGCGGGAAAATCTTCTTACTCCTAGATATAGGGCAGGCAACTTTGTACGCCACATGAAAACTTTTTCCTAAAGACGTGACACGGTCTTCTAGATTATCTCGGGACTCTATGGTTCTATTTCTATGGAGTCTACCGCTAACTACTTTGTCAAATAGATTCCAGGATGTTCGTTTGGTGTTTCTATGCGGTGGTCTAATTTCCCTCTCCCAGCCTAAATCAAAGAAAATCATTCGATGATCCAACAGGGAGATTCGCTTCGAAACTATCCAGTTACGAATTATGAGGTCGGGAGAATTTGTTGCAAGTGTAATGCCAAGGACTTCTTCCCATCCCCTCCAGGTATCCGAACCAGGGAAAGTGAAGGTAGGTGAATCGCCCCTGTTACAAATGTTGAGATCGTAGGATATTATAAAATCAAATAGAGACTCACCTTGCTCATTTGTTTCACATCATGTCTTGCATTGGCATCGCAGCCCAATAGACCATCCTCTTTGCTGGTTTTGATCTTGCTGATAAGTCGTTGGACCTCCTCGGGAGGCGCTGGATGGTCATGCGCCAAGTACGCAGAAGCGATCGTGAGACTGCTACCGCTTTGCGACTCAATCTTGACCACTACGACGTCGTAAGAACTAAAATTAGGTAGAAAGATGCCTGATGCCAAACCGAAGTTTTTTCTCTCTGCTCGAGTGCTCCCAGGGACTCATTGCAGATAAGCAGAAGGACTGGCTGACTGTTGCGCTGTTGCTCTTCGATCTTAATTACCGACCAGTCATCCATCGGAACACCTGAGTTCTGCAGCTTCAAACATTGGATGAGCTTCAGTTCATCCAGTTTCATTTCCATTTTGGGCAACCAAATACGCACCCGGGGCCTCCTGGGAATCTCTGCTGCCGGGATGATCTTCAACGAAAGACCATCCCATGCGTTACTGATCTTAGTAAGGCATTTGCCCAGAAATTCCCTCAAAAATCTGTCCACGCAATTGATTACCCGACATCCACGACAAACCTCCTCGCAATTGAAGGCAGGAACTGGAGTCTGTTTCTTCAAGAGGTGCTCGACGACCATCTCAGATAGCCGTCCCTCAGTGGAGTTCCACACTGCCAATACCCGCCGTCCATTGTTGCTCTTCGCAACAACAATAGCAACCTGGAGGACGTGTCTGACCACCTTACTATAGGGTTGCTTTGATAACGCTGGAGCAACAGCGGAAGGACCCCCCTGCTTGAAGTACTTGCCCTTTTTCGCGGGGTGATCGGTCACGTCCTATGACCGATTCGGCTTCGCTGTCTGCTTCGGACCCGTATATTGTGGCTGTGCTGCTTTATTGGCGAGGGAGGTCTCGTTCTGCTTGACCACCTCGTACCTGGCCTTGTCCTCGCCGTCCCGCTCGTGTGGACTTGTCCGTCTCTTGTTTTTGGCGATCTTGTCAAGTATGAAGAGCGCTCTTTGATACCTCGGTTTCAGCAGGGTACCAGACGACTTCTTCGACTTCTTGGGGGCCACTGTGGCTGGTGTGCTCCCTTTGTTGGATGTGGATGGTAAATTAGGTAAATTAGGGTCGGTGACAGGAGTGCTATGTTTGGCACCCTTGTATCCTTGTTTTTGACGCTCTCCTGACTATTGGCCAAAAGATGATCCTCCGAAAGCGCTCTCAGAGCGCTATCCCTTACTTCGTGTTTTTTGTTTTTTATTTGATGTATGTTCTCCGTTTTGAATCCCACGAGTAATTTGGAAAGAAGGGTCCACCCCAGCAGAGCCAGAATACCAGGTTAAGGCACTTAATACAACTGACCTTGCCTGGGCATCTGATGGGACCGTTAACGACTTGGTTCTTTAAACACTATCGGCCATTCAGCTTTCGGCACGGGTGCCTCAACACCTTTGCTTAAAGTGTTACGTCGTTAGAGCCCCTTCTGTTATCGACAGGATGCACCGACATGTAGATGAGGTTGCCAATTGGATAGGAGAGGCTATATAATCGCATCACTACCCCATTAGCATCCCAGCATAATGTAAATTTAATGTAAATTATTTTCTTTCTTTCTTTTTCAAAGCCTTGCGAAGTTAACTAAAATTAATGAGATTTTTTAGATTTCTTAGTATTTATGTTGGATAAAACTTTTTGCGTCATCGAGGATCATCGAATAAATTCAGGAGCTAGTAGAGGGAAGCTTATTAAGTTAATCGACTTAAATCACACTTAAAGTTGCATATAAGTGAGATATTGTAAATTGAAAACACTAAGTTCTAAAAAATAATTTTTTTTTCATACCATTTTTGGTATAATTAGTTTTCCGATTTAGTTCAAGTCTGAATTATTAAGCCTTAAGATTTAATTGTCCATTTAAAAACGCGGTATTGCCTAGTTTGTATTTTCAAAAGGCTCTCAAATGAAGGGAAACACGAGTTCTTTAGCGAAAAAGCATTAAATTTAAATAGTATGGGAACCATTTTGCTAGCCTCCTATTATGTTGTTACGTTTTTATTTTCTGAACGTTTAATTCTACTCCAATCAACCTTGTTCGATCACTGGATTCTGTCAATAATAATTGCAACACTTATTTTGTACAACTATATACACCAACAGTTTATTTAATCAACATTTACAATAACTCTTTATGTAAAGGGTCTTCCATTAGGGACATAACAATCTATTAATAAAATACAGAAATATTTGAGATATTGAGTTCAAATTTATTGTGGATATATTGCAAGCATTACATTTTATGAATGAAATTCGATTTCGGTCATATGACCACCACGAGCCGGTTTACAGCGGCATATTCTTTGGACCCAATTTTCCACCACTCTAGCACACATTTCGACCGGAACGTTGGCAATTTCGCGTTGGATGTTGTCTTTGAGCTCGTCTAAAGTTGCTGGTTTGTTGACATAGACCAGTGACTTAATAAAGCCCCATAAAAAGAAATCCAATGGTGTTAGATCGCATGAACGAGGCAGCCATTCGACCGGACCATTTCTCGAGATAACACGTTCACCGAATTTGCCTTGCAATAAATCGATTGTGACGTGTGCTGTGTGGCTAGTGGCACCTTCTTGTTGAAACTACATATCGCTGATGTCAAGTTCATCCAATTCTGGCCACAAATAATCTTCCCATTGACGGTAACATGACGGTCGTTTTCATCCACGAAAAAATACGGCCCAATCACAGCTCCGGCATGAAAACCCCACCAAACAGTAACTTTTTGCTGGTGCAACGGTGTCTCAAGAAGCACTTGTGGGTTTGTTGCTGACCAATAACGCATATTTTGCTTATTGACAAAGTCATTGAGCCAGAAATGAGCTTCATCGCTGAAGATGATTTTTCACTCAAACGTTGCTGGTTCGTGAACTTTACCATGATGAAAATGTTGACTTTAACTAACGTTTTGACATTGACAGTTGATTAAAAAAGTTTAAGGGTGCGTTCATATAAAGATATGAAATTGTTATGTCCCTAATGTAAAACTCTTTACTTACAAATTTTGCCTCTGATACTGTATAAATATTTGCGCGACCACTTTCGGGATTCAAATGATTTCAATTGTCAAAAACTTCCTTTATCGTAGTCGAGATTCTTCTCTTTCTTTCCCTTTGGCTTGTTCTTGTTATCGCCTATTTCTTTTTGTTGACATTCGTTTCGATGCTGCCATTATTCGTGTCATCACTAAATCAATGATGAATAACCAACTATCGGAACTCGGTACACTGCCCTCCTTTTAACCTTGTTCGTCCCGAACAAGTTTTTATACTTCCCCCGATATGGCGCAAGTGGTTCCAAGTGCTCTTTTAATACAGGCACGTTGAATACGATACACTACATCATTAACTTTGCTATAACCTCATAAGGTCCTTCCCAATGAGTGTAGTTTAGGGGACAGACCTTTCTTTCATTGTGGCATTACAAGCTCTCCTTCGTAGAACCCTTTTGAATTTGCTTTCAAGTCATACCTGGCCTTCATTTTATCACTTATCATCTGCGATCGCTCTCTTATGAATTGGTGTACTTCATCCAACTGTTCCCGCTTTGGTGAAGTGAAGTTACCTTCGGTTAATCTCGTTGGTGTTGCGACTCCTAATTTTAAATCAGTTGGCAGTCTTAACTCGATTCCAAAAATTGCCGTTGCTGGTGAAGTAGTCGTCGTATGATGTTGTGCGCATCGATATGCCATGAGGAACATTTGTATATGTACATTCCAGTCTTTTTGGTATTTATCCACGACTTTTTTTCAAATATTCCTCCAAGGTACGGTTAAATCGTTTTATCATGCCATCAGATTGTGGATGCAAATGGGATGTTTGAGTTTTGTATATACCCAACATACTGCACATCTCTTGAAATACAACTGATTCGAAATTTCGATCTTGGTTTGAGTGCAACTCCATCGGTGCACCAAAACGAATAATCCATTGTACTATCTTCTTGAATTGGAATGGGGTATACTTCAGGCCATTGACTGAAGTAATCTACAACCATCAGAACACACTTGTTCCCTGCGTTACTTGTTGGAAGTGGTCCAGCTATGTCCATAGCAATTCACTCAAATGGAGCACCTACGGTGTATTGGTGCATCTTCCCTCGACTTTTTTTAGTAGGACCTTTGGCCATTGTACATTGCCTGCACTTCCTAATCCAATCAGCGACATGGTCGTGGAATCCAACCCAATAAAATATTTTCTTTATTTTCTCGACGGTTTTGGTGATGCTCAAATGCCCTCCACTGGAAGCATTGTAATACTCTGCTATCACTTCATTTATTCTTGCCTTGGGTACTACTAGAAGATCATTAATGATTTTTCCATCTTCACTATCCCATATTCGAAATAAACATCCTTCTCGTAAGTGCAGGCTTTGCCACTGCACCCAGTATGCCTTTGCTATTGAACTCT
This sequence comes from Megamerina dolium, assembly GCA_963854835.1. Taxonomy (NCBI): domain Eukaryota; kingdom Metazoa; phylum Arthropoda; class Insecta; order Diptera; family Megamerinidae; genus Megamerina; species Megamerina dolium. The sequence continues at coordinate 13,590,197 of OY978530.1, forward strand.
CATTAGCCATTTCTTGCCAATCTGGAAGTACGCCCTGCTCCTTGTATTCCATAATCTTTACGAGATCTGGGTCATTCCGCTGATCTTCTTGCACTCGTTCGGTGATCCATGACTCCTCCGGGAATATATTCTTAAGTCGTATATCGATAATGTGCTTCTTGCTTTCCACTCGAGAAAAACGTTTACACTCCATTTTGCAAGGACGATGAGATAGAGCATCCGCGTTCCCATGATGTCCTCTTTTACGATGTTCGATTGTGAAGTCATAACTCTGCAGCCGTTCAATCCAGCGCGCCAATTGTCCTTCTGGATTTTTAAATTGTAGTAACTACCTTGGTGCTGAATGGTCAGTTCATAGATGAAATGACTGACCGTACAAGTATTTATGGAAATACTTTACACATTCCAGTATTGCGAGCAACTCTCTTCGAGTGACGCAGTAGTTTCTTTGTGGTTTTGACAGGATTTTACTGCTACGCTATTTTATGCTATTACTTTTTCTTTACCATCTATGATCTGGGAGAGCACACCACCTATTCCATAGCCACTCGCATCTGTACGCTAATACTGGTGCTGAACAGAGTCTTTCTTTCAGCTGTTCGAATGCTTTCTGCTGTTCCTCGCCCAACAACAATGGTTTGTTCTTTCTTGTTAGCTCATGCAGACTGCTGGTCATGTTAGCAAATCCAGGAATAAATCCTCTATAGTAGGCACACAATCCTAGGAAGCTTGTTAACTCGTGAACATTCGCCGGAATAGGCCATTCTTGTACTGCTACTTCTTTCTCCTCGTGCGTATGTACCCCTTTTGTTGTTACTTTGTGACCAAGATATTTAACTTTTACCCTGAAGAGTGAATACTTTTTCGGATTCAGTTTAAGCCCTGCTGATTTTATACGCTCAAATACTTCTTTGAATCGAGTACTTCCATCCTTTTTCTTTACCAGTACAACTGGTGATCTTCATGGACTCGCTGATTGTTCAATAACACCTTTTTTCTGCATATCGGTAATCAGCTTAATGGCTTCATCTGTCTTGGCCAATGAAACTCGTTGTGGTGCTTGACGAATTGGTCTAGAATCACCGGTGTTAATGTGATGTTTCAGGATGGTTGTTAATCTACCAATTTTTTCCATTTCAACATTCGCACCGGTACCATTTTATTTCTTTAGGTTCGACTAACGACCTAAAGTATGATGTTTTTATTAGTTATTTCTTTACCCGCTTCCACTACCCACAACTTGCCTGTCCCATCATCCTCATTCATCTGTTCCCAAATCATTGCTTCTGATTTTGCTGAAACCTCTTGGCGTTGACATGCGAGTATTCGTTTGATGTTTCCACTACGCTTGTAACATACGTTCAATGGTAACTCGACATTTGCATAGCTTAGCATCGATTTATTTAAATCTAACGTAAATCCCTTGTCAATCGTAAAATCAACACCAATTATTACGTCATCGATGGTGTCGGCCATAATGAATTCATGTTCCCACGTGCAATTTCCAATCGATACTCGTTTCTTTATCTTACGCAGAATTAGTGCATCCTCACCCGTTGTCGTACGCAAGTTTATTTCCATCAAAGGTTCAAACCTCTTCACCAACTTGCTTTTGATTATAGAACGCGATGCACCAGTATCCAGGGTTAACATGAACTCAATATTGTCCAGTTTTCCATCAATAGTCAAGCTGCTTGGCACACGCTGTAGTTGTGAAATGTGAGTGATGGGGCAGTCAGTTCTCGCCCCACTGACCTGACTTTATTTAGTTTAATGATTGATTTCTGTTAGTGGAGCGATAGCTGTCACCTTATTCTCCTTCTTTTGTCTTCCTGGAGAATTCGATATTACTCTACTCTTATTTTCTCGATGAATTCTTCTCAATTACCGGAGAACGCAAGATGTCATGAGCACTAAATTTCGGAAGCGAAATCCTGAAGGCTCTCATTACTCCGTTGCACTCGCGATATTAATTCCACTCTATGCAATTGATTCTAGTATTCATTTCCATATTTCCGCTGGAGTGTGTCCATGACTTGCGTTTTCATGACTTTGTCATTAATGGCACCAGAAATTTCATCTACATGCTCTTTTAGTTCTGCAACTTTCTCCTTAATAATCCCAGAAATTTCTTGAAGTTTGTAGTTGATTTATTTCTGGAATTCTCCCAAAGAGTTTTCTTGACGGACGGAATTTTGTTAAACTTTGAGTCAATAGTTTTCTGGAATTCTACCATTACGTTTTCTTGGCAAGACGAATCTTCTTGAATTTCTGAATTGCGTATACGCAATTCAGGCGAATGTTCTTGGAGCTTGTAGTCAGTTATTTTCTTGAATTCTCCCATAGCATTTTATTAGCGAGACGCATTTTATTGTAACTTCGCATTTATTCCTTGCAGTTGCTGCTGCTGCTGTTGCATGATGGTTTTCATAAATTCCAGGTGTTGGCTAATCGAATCTATCTTGCTCTCTTCCTCAGAGTACACAACTTATGTATATCGGCTTCCTCGAAGAACTCATGTTCTTCTACATTAATACCCTTAGCCTCACCAGCAGTTCCTCTTTTGCACCTGATGACGGTAGATTCATCTCTACCAACAGCTTCTTAAGCTGGTCCACTTTTCTTTGTTCAATTTTCACCATCTTAACGGAATCCCACTTGTAACACTGATTGTTACGTTTTTATTTTGCGATCACTTAATTCTACTCGAATCAACCTTGTTCGATCACTGGATTCTATCAATAATAACTGCAACACATATTTTGTACATCTATATACAGCAACAATTTATTTAATCAACTCTATTTACAATAAATCTTTAATGTACTTGCAACTTTTGCCTCTGATACTGTATCAATCTTTGCGCGATCGCTTTCGGGATTCAATTGATTTCATTTGTCAACAACTGGCCCTGTTTATACTCTATGGCAACACTCACAATTTTCCTTTATCGTAGACGAGATTCTTTTCTTTTTCTCGTTGGCTGGTTCTAGACATCACCTATTTCTTGTTGTTGTCATTCGTTACAATGCTGCCATTATTCGTACCATTTACAATTAGTTATCAATAACCAAGTATCGATATTCGTTACAATACATTATAGCCTAGACAGACGGCAGCCTAATTCCGGATTATCGAGTTAATTCGAATTAACTCGGGCATTAATTGCAGCTAATCCGCATAAACTCTATGAGTTAATTCTCAAAATAAAAGAGGATTAGGGCTACTTGCGATGGCAACACTGTTGAAAATTGTCTATTGTGAATTTTTCTCCATCCATTTTACAAACCATTAGGTGTGTTCGCTAACAAAAAACTTTCAACAATTGTTAACAGTTTTCAACATGAAAAGTGTTGGCGAACAAATAAATCCAGCTGTCAATTACGAACGGTGAATGTCAATTTACAAGTTTCTGATAGTTTTCAGTTCACGTACTTCTTGTAGATTTTCTCATATCGAGAGTGATAGATGACAGAAATTGGTAGTGATAGTAATGTAAGTGGACAGACCTAATAAAACAACAATCAGCTGTTTAGTTAATCCGCAATACTGCCGTCTGTCACGTTATTATTTTATTCGGATTAAGTGCGCCGGTAATCCGGAATTAGGCTGCCGTCTGTCTAGGCTATTACATTTAAAAAAATTAAAAAAAAGGTAAAAATAACATTTACTTTATTCATTTATTTATTTTGGTTGTAGAATTCTAATTTTCAGTAACAATTGTATAGAGTAACTCATCATAAAAATGTAGTGGAGAGCTTCAATATAGGTATATAGATATATGTACATATACATATTAGTATACATATGTATACATATGTATACATATGTATACATATGTATACTAATATGTATACATATGTATATATATACATATGTGTATGTACATGTATCTATATACCTACATTGAAGCTCTCCACTACATTTTTATGAAGAGTTACTCTATATAATTGTTACTGAAAATTTAAATTCTACAACCAAAATAAATAAACGAATAAAGTAAATATTATTATTACTTTTTTTGAATTTCTTTAAATGTAACCTATTGTAACGAATATCGATGTATGTACATGAACATACGTAAAACGTAAACATATTTTAACGCTGCATGCATATAACAGTGTAAAGATGGAGCAGTATTAAATATAATTTTAAATAAATATTTAATTCGATATTTAAAAATTTCATACACTCTAAAACAGTTTGGAGACATTAAATTTTAAAACACTGAAACACGTTTAATTTTTTTTCATGTTTTACGATATCCATTTTCCAAAATGTTTATAAAATAAATATGTGGCTCTTATAGGACCCAATGCCTCCTTTGGCCGAATTTCTCTTCCACTAAGTTAACATACGTACGGGTTAAGTTTTGAGCAGTATTAGAAGGGTTACGAACGGCAAAACCAATGTGACATCACTTTTTCTGAGCTTTGTCACAGAGCTCTTTTAGAAGCGTATTCATAACAAACTGGTACTGCCGGCAGAATTGCAAATTACTTGCCAGCCGGTAGCTACTCTTCGAAAGAAAGATCTTGTTGATATTAGAGCTGTGCGTTAACCGGGGATCACAAGACCAACGTACTAATCACTGAACTACAGCACCCACCCCTCTCCTCTTTTTTTTCGAGATATGCAAGTATCAAAAAGTTTGAACATCCGAGTGTAAGGTGCTTGCAGTTTTATACCAGGTGATTCTCTGAACTATATCAATAACATATCCAAATTTGTAAATCTATTGCTATTAATATAGGTGCTACCGGTAAAAAGGCTGAACGAGCGTTTTTATACAAATTTCTCAATGTGTGCCGCGTCAATAGTCGATTTAACGATGTCCGTTTATCTGGCGTTCATGCTATTAAACTTACCCAAACACACATATTTGCTGTTGATTTTAAATCAATTTTCGACTCAACAACGATTATATTGATTAAGAATTAAACAAAAATGAGTGCGTATGAGCTTTTGCATATCCAAGCAGAGAAGGGAAGTGAGAGTGAGACTGAGACCAAATAACACAACAACAACAACAACATCATTGCCATATATATATATATATATATATATATATATATATATACATATATATATATATATATATATATATATATATATATATACATATATATACATATATATATATATACATATATATATATATATATACATATATATATATATATATATATATATATATATATATATATATATATATATATATAAATAAATATAAATATATATATATAAAGGGTTATCCATTTTGCGGTTTTAAAAGTAAATGTAAATCAAACACATAAAATATTTTTTATCATGATATTTCTTTTTTATTGAACGTTGACATTATGTGTGAAATACTACATCATTTAAATGACCACCACGCGAATTGTTGCAAGCATCGATTCTTTTGAGGTAATTTTCGACCACTTTTTGACACATATTGGGCGGTATCTCAGCCATAACGTGACGAATGTTGGTTTTTAGGTGCTCAAGAGTTAAAGGTTTATCTGCATAAACACGGTCTTTCGCGTAGCCCCACAAAAAAAAAAGTCAAGCGGTGTCAAATCGCATGATCTTGGTGGCCACTTGATATCGCCACGACGAGAAATTACGCGGCCAGAAAATTTCTCTTGCAATAAAGCCATATTCGCTCGAGTTGTGTGGCATGTGGCACCGTCTTGTTGAAACCACATATTCTCTAAGTCGTATTCTTCAATAGCAGGCAAAAAAAAGTCTGTTATCATATGACCATAACGCTCCGAATTGACGGTGACAGTCGATCCATCGTCGTTTTCGAAGAAGTAAGGTCCAATCACACCTCCGGACCTTACTTCCTCCTCCAAAGAGCGAACCAAGCAGTGACTTTTTGTGGATGTAGTGGCCTCTCTTCAATTACTAGAGGATTCTCAGAACCCCAAATACGACAATTTTGTTTGTTAACATACCCACCGAGTGAGAAATGTGCTTCGTCGCTGAAGAAAATTTTGTTCGAAAAATCGCCGTCCACCGCCTGTTGTTCAAGCACCCATTCGACGTATCTACGACGTTGTGAATGGTCAGCTGGCTTCAGTTGTTGTGTGAGCTGGATTTTATATGGATGTAGGTGTAGATCCAAATGCAAAATACTCCATAATGTACCGTAAGACAGTCCTAATTCCTGAGAACGACGAGGAATCGACACATTCGGGTCTTCGGCAACACTTTCACTTATAGCAGCGATATTTTCGGTGGTACGAGCGAATCGATGATGCACAGGCCTTACAATATCTGTAACCGATCCAGTATCTTCATATTTGTTCACAATTTTGCCAATTGCTTGCGTAGTTGGACGATTATGTAAACCATAATCTCCTCTTAAAGCACGATATGTGGCTGTGGCAGAATCACCATTTTTGTAGTAGGTTTTTACAATTTTAATGCGTTGTGCGATAGTTAAGCGATCCATTTTCGCAAATGTCAGACTTTGATCTGAAAAAGAAAGAAATTGTTTTAACAACTCAGTTTGACAGATGTCGAATTCTAGCCCGATCCTTTTGAAACCGCGAAATGGATAACCCCATACATATATATATATATATATATATATATATATATATATATATATATATATATATAAAGATATATATATATATATATATATATATATATATAAAGAGATATATATATATATATATATATATATATATATATATATATATAAAGATATATATATATATATATATATATATATATATATATATATATATGTATATATATATACATATATATACATATATATATATTTATATATACATGTATATGTACATGTATATATAAACATAAGTAAAATAAAACTATTAATTTTATTTTGTTTTCTTTTAATTTATGAACAATTTATTTATTTAATTAATTCCTATGAATATTTAGTATGTACGATTCGAGTGTCCGTATCGTACATACTAAATACAACTGCACTATCCGTCGTTGACTAGCGTATCAAAAACTAGTCAGAGGATTCGTCAAAGTTCTACACTCTCACTTTTAAAGTCTTATACATGTGAGTATAAGACATGAAAATGCAGGTGCGAATACAAAAATATATATTTGGATGCTACTCGTCCTGCCTTGAAATATTGCAATGTCCTCATTGCTTATTGAAATATAATTCGATATAATACAAGATGCTTATGTAGAACAAATATTGTGAAAATGAATTGGTAGGTATGACAACATGGGGTGGAATAAACTTATATACGATATATATATATATATATATTTTTTTTTAGCCTAGAAAAAGTAAAGTAAATTAATTTCATTATTTTTTTTTCAGCTAAGTTCTTTTTTTCTTTTAAAATTGCTTGTGTATTTTCTTACGTTTCTGTTTTTAAATTTAACAATATAATGGTCGCCATCGTTTTCTGTCTGTACTAAACTGACTTTTTTAAAAGGATTACTGACTTTATCGAGTCTTTTTCTGGTATTTTCTGCGTTTACAAAATTATTATCAATTTCATTTTCAATCCGTTTCTTATTACTATTATTAATTCTCTGTTATTTAACTAATTGAGAGTTTGTTCTATGATAAAGCTTATTGTAAAAAATGTTATATGGTAATTCGCCAGTTGTAGAGTGCTGAATGTTATGATTATACGTGAAAATTGTTTGTTCAATTTCTAAATATTTCAACTCTTTATCTCCAGACGTATTAATTATTCTTAATTTTTCGTTTAAAGTTTTGTGTAAACGTTCTATATCGGCAATACCTGTCTTTCCTGTGGTAATTACCACTTTTATATTTAGTTGGTCACACCACAGCTTTATGTTAATATTGTTCATGCCCTGATCTTGATCCGTCTTCAATATTTTCGGAGGTCCCATTGTGTTGAAAATTTTTAATAGAGCTTTTTTTGTCTCTATCCAATTTAGTGCGTTAACCTTTTCAGCTGTAGCAAATTTTGAGAATAGATCCTTATCCCATTTCCAAAAATCTATAACATACTTTTCACGTGTTTGATATACTGGGGGAGTAATCTTCAAAGGCAACTTATTGAAAATATGGTCACTTTTGCAGCGATTACATAGCTCACATTCATTTAATATTTTTGTTATTTCTTTGCGATAATTAGGGTAGTAGAATTTCTGTTTGAAACATTTCGCAACTTTTTCGATTCCTTGATGAAGTCCTTCTAAATGGATTTCCATGATTTTAGTTTTAAATTTGTGATAATCTTCGATATTTTCTAACTCTTTAATGGCTTTATATACCCTGTTTCTTTTCGTGTTGATCAAAGTTTTAAATACATTTTGGAATTGTAAGAAGTCTGTCATTTGGCATAAATATTGTAGTATTTGTATTTATTACGAAGTTTTTTATGATATCTTTTACTAAATCTGTAGTTAGTTCATTGTAAGGTATAATGCTTAGATTATGAGAAAATACTTTTTTGGTTACGGTAGAATTTTCATTTCCTTTTAATAGCTTAAGCTGATTTTTAAATAAATTTAAAGGCCTTTCAGTTATACCAATAAAATTATTACAATCTTCATTGGCTGAGTGAATAGTTGCCAAATCCGACGCAATATCTTCGTTGATATTGCACTGTTCTATTTTAATACGAGACAGAGCATCTGTTACGTGATTTTCTCTGCCTGGAATATATTTGACATCAAAATCATATTCGTTGAGTTTTATTTTCCGTCTCTGGAGTTTGGCATTCGGCTCTTTGAGGTTATGGGGCCATTGTAATGGCCGGTGGTCGCTATTTATAACGAATTTTCTACCGAATAAATATGGTCTAAAATATTTCGTGGCCCATACCATCGCCAACATTTCTTTTTCTGTCGTTGAATAGTGTAACTCATGTTCGTTGAGCGTTCGGCTTGCGTAGCAAATTGGGTGACCTTGTTGGCTTAATATACCTCCTAATGCCACATTAGAGGCATCCGTGGTGAGAGAAAAGCGTTTCTCGTAATTCGGGTATACCAAAAAAGAGGAATTTGTTATTAAAATTTTAATAGTGCGAACGGCTTGAATATCAAATCAGTCAAATTTCAACGTAATTTAAACTAAGTTTAAACGCCCAATCTAGCTGGGTTAAACTAAGATTAACCTATTAGCTGTCTGTTATTGCACTCCAGTACATATTTTCTTGCTGCGGTGTATAATTAGTTTAAATTTAAACTTCGGTTACGTAAACTTAGTTTAAACCTAGTTTAAACTGTACTGAAAAACTGGTCCTAAAGCTATTAAACCAACAAAATTTTATTATTATTATTGTTACTATTAACCACTGGATTCCCGGCTGAAGCATAACAAAATTGAATATCGAAAAGATTTTTCTTTCGAACGGTACCCACCTGCCGGCAAGAATTGGCAATTTTTCCGGCAGTAACAATTTGCCAAAAGTGCTTCTTAAAAGAGCTCTGTGACAAAAACTAAGTTAAAGTGATGTCACAAGAGTTCTGCCGTTCGGAACCGGCTAATATAAGTAGGTCCCCTCTAATGCTGTCCAAATTTAACACGCTGTCATTTAACAACAGCATTGGAAGAGAAGCTCAGTGGTATCACAATGGGCCTTTCTGGCCTAAGTGTGTTCTCTCAGAGAGAGATCAGCCACATAACCGAACCTAACCTAAACCACTGGATATATTGATATTAATATTTGTTTATTTAAAATATGTACTTGGTGTGGTTTTTGTGTAGATGAAAAATCTTCGAAATGTTGATAATTTTCAGCATAAAAAAACAATACATCAACTAAAAAAATAAAAATTAAAAATTTTACAACTGTGTCTAAAATAGCATACGCTAGTCAAAGCTAAATACGTTGTCTCTCTATCGCATACGATTTTAATCCAAAAGTCCACTATAACACGCAGATTTGCTTCGAGAAATAGTTAAACAACAAGAGCCGATGTAAAACACGACCATATTGGTATACATCTATACACTCGACTAGGTATCTAAATTTTACAAAATAAATTGAAATTATATGATCAGCAATTTCACAGCAAATTCAGTTCTTTACTTTTTAATCGTCGATGTCCTGCGCTGTAGGTTTTCGTAGTTTCTTCAGAAATTGTGGATACATTCACATTACGATGAATGTGTTCGATCCTCCTGTACCAAGGCGCATTTACAATAATTAGCTGGAACTTGGATACTTGAAGGAGATGCGGTGCCCCATGACTGAATACCATAACCCCAGATTGGCTTCAGGATTGCTTTATGTGGTAGCACTTTGCATTTGAGATTTAACTTGGAACTTTTGTGTAACAACCACCATAACCGAATAATTTTTAGCTTGATCTGAGTTTTCTTTGCCTTTATATGATTGCTCCAGGTACTTGTCATTCATTTGTATGGAACGTATAGGCTATTTATATTGAATGGGGACATGTGTCTAGCATTAGAGTCAAGGTTACATGTACGCTCCACAGACACACACACACATATATATATATACATATATATATATATATATATATATATATATGTATATATATATATATATATGTGTATATATATATATATATATATATATATATATATATATATGTATATATATAAAGGGTTATCCATTTTGCGGTTTCAAAAGTAAATGTAAATAAAACACATATAAAATATTTTTTATCATGATATTTTTTTTTATTATAAAGTTTGAACGTTGACATTATGTGCGAAATACTACATCATTTAAATGACCACCACGCGAATTGTTGCAAGCATCGATTCTTTTGAGGTAATTTTCGACCACTTTTTGACACATATTGGGCGGTATCTCAGCCATACCGTGACGAATGTTGGTTTTTAGGTGCTCAAGAGTTAAAGGTTTATCTGCATAAATACGGTCTTTCGCGTAGCCCCACAAAAAATAGTCAAGCGGTGTCAAATCGCATGATCTTGGTGGCCACTTGAAAATTTCTCTTGCAATAAAGCCATATTCGCTCGAGTTGTGTGGCATGTGGCACCGTCTTGTTGAAACCACATATTCTCTAAGTCGTATTCTTCAATAGCAGGCAAAAAAAAGTCTGTTGTCATATGACCATAACGCTCCGAATTGACGGTGGCAGTCGATCCATCGTCGTTTTCGAAGAAGTAAGGTCCAATCACACCTCCGGACCTTACTTCCTCCTCCAAAGAGCGAACCAAGCAGTGACTTTTTGTGGATGTAGTGGCCTCTCTTCAATTATTTGAGGATTCTCAGAACCCCAAATACGATAATTTTGTTTGTTAACATACCCACCGAGTGAGAAATGTGCTTCGTCGCTGAAGAAAATTTTGTTCGAAAAATCGCCGTCCACCGCCTGTTGTTCAAGCACCCATTCGACGTATCTACGACGTTGTGAATGGTCAGCTGGCTTAAGTCGTTGTGTGAGCTGGATTTTATATGGATGTAGGTGTAGATCCAAATGCAAAATACGTCATAATGTGCCGTAAGACAGTCCAAATTCCTGAGAACGACGAGGAATCGACACATTCGGGTCTTCGGCAACACTTTCACTTACAGCAGCGATATTTTCGGTGGTACGAGCGAAACGATGATGCACAGGCCTTACAATATCTGTAACCGATCCAGTCTCTTCATATTTCTTCACAATTTTGCCAATTACTTGCGTAGTTGGACGATTATGTAAACCATAATCTCCTCTTAAAGCACGATATGTGGCTGTGGCAGAATCACCATTTTTGTAGTAGGTTTTTACAATTTTAATGCGTTGTGCGATAGTTAAGCGATCCATTTTCGCAAATGTCAGACTTTGAACTGAAAAAGAAAGAAATAGTTTTAACAACTCAGTTTGACAGATGTCGAATTCTAGCCCTATACTTTTGAAACCGCGACATGGATAGCCGTTCGGAACCGGCTAAAATAAGTAGGTCCCTTCTAATACTGTCCAAATTTAAGATGCACAACAGTAATGGAAGAGAAGCTCGGCCAATGAGTCCTTTGGGGCTTTAAGTGCCACATATATATTATATATATATATATATATATATATATATATATATATATATATATATATATATATATATATATATATATATATATATATATATATATATATATATATATATATATATATATATATATATATATATATATATATATATATATATATATATATATATATATATATATATATATATATATATATATATATATATATATATATATATATATATATATATATATATATATATATATATATGGCACTTAAAGCCCCAAAGGACTCATTGGCCGAGCTTCTCTTCCATTACTGTTGTGCATCTTAAATTTGGACAGTATTAGAAGGGACCTACTTATTTTAGCCGGTTCCGAACGGCAGAACACTTGTGACATCACTTTTTCTGAGCTTTATCACAGAGTTATTTAAGAAGCTTTTTCATGGCAAGTTGTTACTGTCGGAAGAATTGCCAATTGCTTGCCGACAGGTGGGTACCATTCGAAAGAAAAATCTTATCGATATTAAATTTGTTACGCATCAGCCGGGGATTGAACCACGACCTACAGATCAGAAGGCGAACACACTAACCACTGAGCTACGGCACTGAGCAATATATATATATATATATATATATATATATATATATATATATATATATATATATATTAGGTGTAGTAAAAGGAAATCCATCACTTTTCCAATAGATGGTTATAGTAATCTGTATCTTGCGTTGTATAAGTGCGATCGGGTTACGCTAGATGGCGTTAGAAAGTTAGAGGATAGTATTTCGTACTAAATTAACTTTTCAGGCGGTTTTGTGATTGCTTGACTCAGTATTGTTTGGGCGATGGACACCAATAAAGAGAAAATACGTCGTTTTTACAGTTTTTCTTCGTTAAAGGCGAAAAGGCAAGCCAGACTGCTGAAAATGTGAATAGTGTTTATGGTCTTGATACTGTAACAGCCAATCACGTGTGTTGTGTACTATTTTTCCACTACACTCACTAAATACCTAACGGCTAGACTCAAGGATGTAACTCACAACATTCGCACCAAGACCTAAGCTTCTAAATATCCTTATAGACTATCACACTAGTTAGCTGAAATAAAAAATTATACTTGATCAATTATACGATACTTGCGATTTTGGGTTTTCGCTTTATTAATACTGGAGGGCCAGTATTAATGAAGGCGACTGCCTTCAGTAAGCTGGCAGCTTATATGCCATTTTTCTAATACTAGCCACATATCAATCTACCCACATACCAACATACACCACATGTGTGTATGTATGTATGTGTGTACGTATGTATACGATCGATGCACTCCACATGTTCGTATGTATGTACGTATGTATGTATGTATTATGTAAGAAAGCAACTTTTGATATTCACACACATGAGTAGTCCACGTGAGTTTAGTTATCATGGAATGTCTAAACATGTATGCTTGCACAGGTATGCTTACGTAAGTGCAGAACTACGAATTGTGTGGGAAAGTGCTTTGTCAGCTTTTTCACACCCAACTGCAACTCAGTTGGCTCAATGTTCTGGCATTCCACAATTATAAATAATATTAGTATGGATTGTGTATATCACAACTTCGTGCAATGTTGGTATGTGTATGGACAAATTGGTAGTTCACAATTTCGGGAAATATGTCGCGAGGCAAAATATGCATATGTGCATATTTCATATTTTGGCTCGCAACATCCCTCCCTTCTCTCTTGTTGCAGCTTTTGTTGTTGAAGTCTAGTGATGTAACAGTAACTTCCTTTTTATCAAAGTTCGATTTTTGTTTCGGCAATTAGAGCGAGGTTATTTACATTGGGTTGATCTTCTGGCTGTTTTGTCATGGAAGCTTTATCTGGATTATTATCTTGGTTTAAGTGAAAGTTGTTTTGGTGTACTTGTGGGTTGATGCTGGTGTCTAATGCGTGCAATGGTTTGATTCGACAGAAATTTTTTTTTATGGAATGTTATGAACAATAGCTTGCAAACTGGTTTTTGTGTACCACACTGCTGAGCAATATTGTCGATGCAAAACTCTGTACTCCTGGTGTAAGTGTTTAAGGATTGGAGCAATAATGAGTATGTAATTTTGGTTATGTTGTTTATCATTTTCATCTGATGTGGATCAAAATCCATTGTCACTGATAAATACAGTAGCTGAAATATTTTATTCGGTTGTGGTTGCATAGCTATTATCGTTGATGTCTCTTTGCTACGTCGCGCTGGCTAAGTACGTCAAAGTTATTGGTTGTAAATTTTATTGTTTTGTAAGTTTGTTATGGGTACTCGCTGTACTGGGCCTGCTTTGTTTTCTGCTCTGGGTTTATTTGTTCTTTACTGCCTCAAGGATAAATTTGTGTCATCATTTTCTTGGTTGTTACTGTAGTTAATGCTGTTAATGTTGCTGGGTTGACATCTCTCGAAATTTCACTGCATTGATATTGGTTTTTCGTTGGCATATTACCAGATTCCTTTTCATTTACATTTACTATTATAACTCTATATCTACTATACCACTTATTTAGTTAATTTTTCTTATTAAGGGGTTACACCACTGCAGAATTTTCAAAAAATGGATAAAATTTTTTTTATCTTAAATAGTCATTAATAGTCTCAAAAATAACATACTCAAGGATGGAAGGCGGGAAAAATGTCTAAGTGTCTGAAGTTCGAGTTTTGCCGCAAGACGTCTGAGGTATTATCCGAAACCACTTTTTTTGAGCTGGGCGGAAACATAACTCGAACAAATCTTAACCGATTGATTTGAAAATTTTTACAATACATTTGAAATCGTTTTCTTCAGCGACGTACGTCGGGGTTTTTTGAAATTGTGCATATGTTTTTCTTTATAAACAATTTTTTGACGATTTTTTAGGTGAAATTTCGAACTTTTTCTTCAAAGGGTAGCCATTTTACGAAAAATCAATTAATCCAAAAACCCCTACGTACGTCTCTTGCTATTGTAATATGGAATAAAAAAATATTCGGTTTTTTTGTTCCAGATCGAAAATTGCGGACGCTAGGTTTCCGGCCGTGCATCGCGGTGAAAAAAACGCATCAGCGGGGAAATGCTGCACAGCCGCCATTTTGTTTTTGAATCGCGCAACTTAATTTTTTTTGGACTTCAAGATTGACATAAAAAAATACTTTTTACAGAATTTGAATATCTCCTTTTGTTTGGCCTACGAAAATTCCCGAAATATGCCTTTTTTGTACTCTACAGTGGTGTAACCCCTTAAGATGTACATATATTCTTATATACCATATAAACATAATTTTTCCGTAATATTCATTTATAATCTATACTTAATTTTTTAAAAGGTATTAATAAAAATGCATTGTTGTTTGGTACAAAAATATACTGACAACATTACATTTCTCTTCATAGTTGCAATGATCAACTTTTTGTACTTGTAGGTGGAACGATTTTCAATGTTATCCGTTGAAAACGGAACGTATTTTGTTACATCTTATTTATCCGTAAATATATATATTTGTTCTTTGTGTTTTTATTATTTTTTGTTTGTTTTGTATTCAACCTAGCTAACCTATTGCTTATTTATCATATTCCTTCAGATAAATCCTAACGTGTTCTTACTATAGTGTATTTAGTGCATATTTCTAACCCTCTAGTTGTAATTTTCCTTAAGATATTGTATTATTTTTGGATGCATCCTCTATACTTAGCCTTGCCCAGTGCATATGGGTATCCACACACCGAATTACAATTCAACGCGATGAATTGCAACAGATGTCTTTATACGCATGAACACTGCGCCTACCTCTTTCTAATTTACAAAATATTCTAAATTTTTACATTACTTCCATAACTTCTTGTGTTTCATCTCTAAATATTTTAGCTCTTCTTTGCTATGACCCTTATAGTCTCTTTCTATTTGTCTTAATCCCTTCGAAAAATTGTATATATATATTTTTTGGTGTTCCAGCGTTAATGCTTTATCCACAGTCTAGTACTTTCCAATTTCGACTTCAGCTATTTCTTTAGGGTACCTATATTCTTGAGGGACCCTATATTCATTCCCATAATTGTCAGTGGATTAAATTTACTTACATACATTTACGGTCAACAAATTATAAAACGCCATTTGATCCATGATGGTTTATTGTTATTTTTTCTTGCATCTAGAAATGGTGTATTTTAATAAAAATTCTTATATGTTGGAATTATTTTAATTATCATGTTTAAGAATTTTATACTTTCATGCCCAAAACCAAAATTTTCATAGTTGTGCATTTGCTTGTGTTATGTGTATTTTGTCTGTAATTTGATCTTTGTATATCTATATGCCTTATTATTTTGGGTGTTGTTCTCACGTTATTGTACAGGTGATGCATTGTTATGCATTCTGTTTAATATGGTCAACGTGCTATTAATTTTATTTTTTTTTTGTACGGAATTTTGTTTTTTTTTTTAATTTTTGTAGTATTATGTATTTTGTTTAGTCTGAAAACTTAATTCTCTTGTATCTTTGTTTTGTACATTTCGTTCTCATGCTTTTATGCATACTCAGTATTATGTTATTGTAGTGTGTTTTTTGTAGAGGTTTGGATCATCGAATTTAATATTATCTAATTTTGATGGAAAGGTTTTATTAAATTATTGCGGTACTTTTTCCATTTTCGTCCGATTTGTATAGTCGTTGTTACTGGACTGTTTATGTTTACTATTTCACTAAATTTTTTTTTTCCTTGCTTGATTTTTTAATAGAACCTTTTCTCCTACTCTGAAACTTATCGGGTGTATGCTCTTGTCGTACTGTTTCTTGGCGTTTTCCTTTGCCTTTTCCTGATTTTCCTTAATTAGTTCGTGGGACCTCTATATTTGATTTTGGTCTTCTGAGTAGTACAATGGTGTTCATTTGGTTTTCAGATTTGTTGGCATGAAAGCCGTATAGTATGCTGGAAGAAATTCGTTTGGTTGTAGTATGTATTGTATTGTTGTGAACATGCATTGCTGACGCCAACCACTGATCCCAATTTGAACCATCTTCTTTAACGAAACTCCTAAGATATTCCGCTATGGGTCTATGACTTCTTTCTAGAAAACCGTTTGCTTGTGGGTGATATGGCGTTATATGTAATTTTTTAACACCTAGCATCTTGCATGTATCTGAGAACAATTTTGATGTAAAATTTGTACCATTACCAGTTAATAAAATTTTTGGTATGTTGTAGCGTGTAATAAACCGATGTGGTTTCTGGGAGAATTCCCACCATATCCATATAAACCTTTTCAAATGGCTTAGATTGTGTATCGGTTAATATCATTAACATTTTCGTGACCCTCGAGCTCTTGTTAGTTTGACATTTTTTACAATTTTTAACATATTCTTTAATCTGGCTTTGCATGCTTTTCACCTGTACTGTCTTCTAATCCTGAAATAAGTTTTCAAAGACACTGATGCCCTCCTAAAGGTGAATCAAGGAAGTTGCAAAGTATCGTCGATATCAGTGAGAAGTTCCGCTTTCTTGTTCTCCTGATTTTCAGCATTTGCATCTAGTTCTAACCCGTCATTAGAGCTTTCATCAGGCTCTTCTTGGCTTTCGGTTTCGTCGACTTTATTCCTCGCCATAGAACGAGTCTCAACCATTGTTGACTTCTGATTCGGTTGTGGAACTCCGCTGAGAGCATCCGCGTTGAAGTTCCTTTTGCCTGGTTTATAAATTTTTTCAAAATCAAATTCAGATAATTTGTGACTGAAACGTGCTAAACGTGATGTCTGATCCTTTAGGCTTGCAATTCCTCGTAGTGGCTGGTGGTTCCTGTAGATCTTGAACGGTCTACCGAGTAGATAAGCTCGATAATTCTTCACAGCCCACACAATGCCCAGGAATTCCTTTTCGATGGTGGAATACCTTTTCTCAATATCACTGAGCACCCTGCTCGCAAAGGCTATTGATCTATCTTTTCCAATTTCACCTTGTGATAGAATTGCACCTACAGCTTCGTTGTTGGCATCTGTTGTTAACACAAAAGTTTTAGAAAAATCTGGGTAGGCTAAAATTGGCGGAAAGTAAATTGCTTGCTTCAAATCTTCAAAAGCTTTTTGACATTTTTCTGTCCATTCAAATTTCGCGTATTTTCTGAGTAGTTTGTTGATTGGCAGTGCCATACTAGTGCCATATCCTCAACAAATTTTCGATAATAATTTACTAAACCTAGAAATGCCTGAACAACTTTCTTATTTTTTGGCATAGAAATATTTCTAACACATTCCACCTTACCAGGGTCCAGTAACGTTCCTTTCTCAGTGCATTTATGGCCTAGGTAAATTACCTCTTTTCGTAGAAACTGGCACTTTTCTGTATTTAACTTAAAGTTATATTTACGTAAAAGTCCAAATACTCTTCGTAAACGCGACTCATGTTGTGCCAAGTTCCGACCATAGACGACGATGTCATCTAATTAGACAAAATAATCTATACCTTGAAGTCCTGTTAGTACATGGTTCATTAGTCTTTGGAAGGTGGCAGGGGCTCCTGTTAAGCGAAAGGCATTCTGTTAAATTCATAGTGCCCAACACCTGTACTAAAAGCTGTTTTTTCTCTGTCAGATTCTTTCAATAACACTTGATGATACCCACTGGCCAAATCAAGTGTAGTGAAATATCTACAATGACCTAACTGGTCTAATATTTCATCGATGCGGGGAATGGGAAAAACTTGTTTAATGGTGGCGTCATTTAGTTTCCTGAAATCTACTACTAGCCTCAATTTTCTTTTATCATCTTCTCCCGCTTTCTTTGGCACAAAAATTATGGGAGAATTCCAGGGCGATGAGATGGGAATAATTATATCGTCTTCCAACATTTTGTTTACTTGCTTATTGATTTCTTCCTTATGCGCTTCTAGTAACCTCCTGGTCTGTTTTTATTGGTATTGTGTGTTTTATACCTGTTATGTGAAACAGTTTGTCGCCTTCCAATATTTAAGTTTTCGTCTAGCTTAATTGTTTCTAATATTTTGGTAGCCCTTTTTTTGGCTATCAGTTTCCTTAATGTTATTTATTTTAGAGGTATGTCGCATTCTTCGTGTTCTAAATGGTTAAATTTAATTATATTAATTTTAAGTTTATTATGTACAATATATAAATCCATCTGATCTGCAGGTCGTGGTTCAATTCCCGGCTGATGCATAACAAATTTAATATCGAAAAGATTTTTCTTTCGAGCGGTACCCACCTGTCGGCAAGCAATTGGCAATTCTTCCGACAGTAACAACTTGCCATGAAAAAGCTTCCTAAAGAACTCTGTGACAAAGCTCAGAAAAGTGATGCCACAAGGGTTCTTCCGTTCGGAACCGACTAAAATATGTAGGTTCCTTCCAATACTGTCCAAAATTTAACACGCACAACAGTAATGGAAGAGAAGCTCGGCCAATGACCCCTAGGGGCTTTAAGTGCCACAAATTTATTTATTTATTTATATGAATCCATATTCGTATTGAACATTGGGACATAAACTGTATTGTCCGTCACACTACCCAATATCTCAGCTAAATATATTCCAGGAGATACTTCCTGTTTCTCTACTATAATTGTTTCGAAATTTGTATTTACTTTAATGGGGACTACCTTTATAGTTCTCCCAGGTACTACAACCTCACTGGTGTGTAGTATTCTATTACCCTCGTTGAACGGTTTAAGAGGTAAAGTCATCAAATGCTGTTTTCGTTCACCGAAGAAAATCAGCTTCTTTTTCATAGTATTGATAAACGATCGGTTCCATAAATTGTCTCTACCTAGGATACCATCAACAGGTATCCCTCTCTCTTCAGAGATTAAGTGTGGTTCTAAAATCAAATATTTAGTCCTCTCGTGTTGGACTGCTATTGACCATAATGTGGTGACAAATCCCCCGAATGCACAATTAAGATTTTTCCTTAAATGTCGCTTCTTGCTAACAGATTCATCAATTACTGATGACTTTATTAAACTGGTATCTGCCCCAGAGTCTACAAGTAAAATGAGGGTGTGTCAACAATCTCTAAGGACGCATGACTGACGCCTTCCATTTCAACTGGCCTACTTATAGCCAAATTTTGGGGTTTCCGGTTTATTGGCCATACCTGGGCCCCCCGTAATGTCCCTTGGTTTTTTCCCATTCTTTGCGCATATAACAGTTGGCGATCCTGTGTCCCGTCTTCTTACAGAAAAAACATTTGGTCTCAGAATTTCCGCTATTAGGGTCTTTGCTTTCTTGGCCTCCCTTACTAGGTGCAGGTGTTTGATTGCCTTTTCCTTGTTACCTGTTGTTGCTAAAAGGTGTGCATGAAAAATTGAACTCATACCCGTATTTTTTACACTTTATACAATGCCACTGTATTACTGGCTCAGTCTGGTGAACGTCGTTTGAATATAGTGCTCCCATATTAAACTGATTGAATCGCTGTCCTCTTTCGAGCAGAATACCCATGTTTACGGCCTCCTCTACTAATCTTCTAACGTGCCCGTCTTACCTAGCATATGAGTTTTTAGCAATGGGTCTTGAATGCCTGATATAAAAGATGTCCTCGCATACCCCTCTAGCTCTTTTAACAACGCTTGGTCTCCGATCCCACCGTATCTATTCCTAATACACTGTATCGTCCTTGATTTTATATCACCTAATCTTCTTGCAAAAACTCCTATATCTTTTTGAGGTAGGTGTCGTGCGACGTGTATTTGATGCGTGAGCGGTTCCAGGTGAACGGTATGCAAATATGTGTTTCGCAGAAGTGTATACAATGCTTCTATATTAGCGAATTTCTTACTTAGCACCAAAATATAAGTATCACCATATAGTCGCTGTTTTATACAGGCTACGAAATCTTCCAACTTGTCGGGTTTTATGGCTTTTCTTGCTAATTCGCACCCAGAAATGAACTGGTGTACTTCGGTCCTCACATCTTTAGACTCCGCTCCAGTGAGTGTCTCCTGTGATGGGCAGCGTTCTCTTTTGAGATTCCTCTCTTTTGCCTGGAGTGCACTTAGCTGCTCAGAGTCAACAGAGGTTCTAAGCCTTTTCTCTATATATTCTTCTGTTTTGCGATCTGAGTTCGCAGAGCCCTAATTTGTGTCTCTGCTGCCTCTAAATGGTTTTTTTGTTTTACGGCTGCTTCAGCACGGCTTTTCAATAGATCGTTTAACTCGTATAACATGGCGTCTAATTCCTTTATTGGATTTAGTACCTTTCCGTGCTGTACCTTTGATTTTATAAGCTGGAATTGCTCGTATGTGCTGCGTTGCTTAATCAAGCTTCACATGAAGTCGATTGACTCGGTTATTGAAACGTCTAGTTTGCTTGCTATTGCTTCATAGGTTTTAGCGTCCATTTGACTTTGGGTCAAACCCACGCTTTAATTAGGTCCTATACTGCGTTAAACGTTGAACGTAAAACACCTTGTGTATACAAGATATTTCGCAGTATCCTACCGGCTGCGCCAAAATGTTGTGTGCTATTTTTCCACAACACTCACTAAATACCTAACGTCTAGACTCAAGGATGTAACGCACAAGATTCGCACCAAGACCTAAGCTCCTAAATATCCTTCAAGACAATCTAGTTAGCTGAAATAAAACAATTATACCTGATCAATGATACGATACTTGCGATTTTGGGTTTTCGTTTTATTCCTGGTATTGCTTCCAATTTTACACTTTTACACTAATACTGGAGGGCCTCGTAAGGATCGCAGTATTTCTTACACTTTTACATTAATACTGAGGGCCGCGTAAGGATCGCAGTATTTTACAATTCCTTACACGCTAGCACTTCACAACTCGGTACAAGACTCACAACTGAACAAGCGACTGCCTTTAGTAAGCTGGCAGCTTATATCCCATTTTCTAATACTAGCCACATATCAATCTACTCACATACCAACATACACCACATGTTCGTATGTATGTACCCATTATGTAAAAAAGCAACTTTTTGATATTCACACACATGAGTAGTCCACGTGAGTTTAATTATCATGGAATGTCTAAACATGTATGCTTACACAGGTATGCTTACGTAAGTGCAGAACTACGAATTGTGTGGGAAAGTGCTTTGTCAGCTTTTTCACACCCAACTGCAACTCAGTAGGCTCAATGTTCTGGCATTCCACAATTATAAGTGATATTAGTATGGATTGTGTATATCACAACTTCGAGCAATGTTGGTATGTGTATGGACAATTTGGTAATTCACAATTTCGGGAAATAAGTCGCGAGGCAAAATATGCATATGTGCATATTTCATAGTTTGGCTCGCAACACGTGCAATTTTGGTTTCGCCGATTTCGTTCCAGTAATTTTCATGTCAAAGATACACTAAGGAAGGCCAATTATCGAAAATATGGATAAAATAATGGAAATCGTAGAGTCTGACCATTATGTAAGCACTGTTTCTATTGCCCAGGAGCTAAACATTGCACAAAAAACCGTTTGGAACCATTTAAATAAGGCTGGATACAAAAAGAAGCTCGATGTATGGGTGCCACACGAGTTAACGCAAAAAAACCTCATGGACCGAATTTCCATCTGCGAATCGCTGCTGAATCGCAACAATGTCGATCCATTTCTGCAGCGGATGGTTACTGGTGATGAAAAGTGGGTCACGTACGACAACGTCAAGCGAGAACACTTGTGGTCAAATCACGGTGAGTCGGCGCAAACAGTGACCAAGCCAGGATTGACGGTCAGTAGCTCCCCTACTGCCAAACTCTTCATTCGAAACTGTATTGTCAACAATTGGACGGTCTGAAGGAAGCAATTGCTCAGAAGCGGCCAGCTTTGACCAATAGGAGAGGAATTATGTTCCATCAGGACAACGCCAGGTTACACACATCGATACTGACTCACCAGAAGCTATGGAAGCTTAGTTGGGTAGTTCTTAGGCATCCACCTCATAACTCGGACCTGGCACCAAGTGATTACTACCTGTTCTGTCTGTGGCGAATTATTTTGCTGGTGAAAAATTCGCCTCAAAAGAAGCTTGTGAAAATCGACTGTCCCAGTTTTTTGCCATTAGGGACAAGTCTACAAGTTATCGAACAAACCGGTGCATATTTGACCTAAATCGGATCATTCTAACTATGCTAAATAAAACCTTCAATTTAATGCAAAAATAATGGATTTCTTTTTACTATACCTATTATTTACTTAATTATGTGGCCATAACAACCGAATATCGATTTAGGCCGTATATAACATGCTTCGCCAGCCATCTCTGTTCTTGACTAGCTGGCGCCAGTTAGAAATTCCAATCGCCGTTAGATTCTCCAGTACTTGGTCTTTCCACCGAAGGTTAGGTCTTCCTCTTCTGCGTCGCCCTCCAGCGGGTTCCGAATATAACACCTTCTTAGCTGAAGCGTGTTCTTCCATTCGCTCGACATGACCTAGCCAGCGCAGCCACTGAATTTTAATGCGCTTTACTATGTCGGTGTTGGCATAGAGCTCATACATCTCATAGTTGTACCTTATTCGATAACTGCGAGCATTCTCTCATCTGAGGTGGAAATTGTCCTGAGAGAGCGCCCGACTACTCAATTGCTTACTTAGTCAAAAGTAGCACCTGTTAGCAAAAGTGATCCGTCGCAATATCTCTAGGCTGACGTCATTTCTGGTGTTAATGCTGGTTCCAAGATAGATAAAGTCCTTCACAACTTCAGAAGCGTAGTTATCAACAGGGACGTGATGTCCAAGACTGGACCTATATGTTTGTTGATACTAGGTACTTCGTCTTGCCCTTGTGTACCGTAAGACCTATGCGACTCGACTCCATTTCCAAATCTCAGAATGCTGCACAGACTGCTTGCGTGTTCATGCCGATTATGTCAATATCAACGGCATATGCCAACAACGTGACACTTTTGTTGAATATAGTGCCATTATACAGCAGTATATCAGCAGCTCGTATTATTCCCTCCATAATAAGATTGAAGAAGTAGCACGGTAACGAATCACCTTGTCTGAAACCCCGTTCGGTATTAAATGGCGGGAAGAGGTTCGTCCCAATTTTCACTGCACAACGGGAGTTACACTGTGTCATTCTGAAAAGCCTAATGAGCTCAGCAGGAATATCGAACTCGGGCATTGTTGTGTAAAGGTAATCCCTTACCGGACTGTTGAAAGCGATTTTATGATCAACAAATAGATGGTGTGTGTCGATATGTTTTTCCTAGATCTTCTCCGGGATTTGGCACAGTGTGAAAATCTGGTTGATGGTAGATTTACCAGGTCTGAAGCCACACTGATAAGGTCCAATCAGGTTGTTAAAGGAGACTTATACCACGGTAGTTAGCACAAATTTTGGAGTCTCTTTTCTTATATACGGGACAGAGAACGCTGAGCCTACAGTCAGCTCATTGCCTCCGATCTTAAACAGCTCGTCAGACAGGTCATCAGCACCTGCAGCTTTGTTGTTCTTCAGCCTGCAAATAGCCTCTTTGACCTCGTCATGGTCGGGTGGTGCAACATCTACACCATCAACCGTGGTTGGGACTTCGGGAGATCTCCTCCACTGGCGGGATTGTTCGAGGCATCGCCATTCAGTTACGTAATTAAGTGTTGTCTCCATAAACTCAGTACACTCTAAACTTCTGTAAGCAGATGCCCATTGCTGTCGCGACAGGAAGAAGCTCCGGTATTTAAACCACCACTCATGCGCTTCTCAAAGCATTTTCGAGTCTCATTCCTATCTCTATCTCCTTACACTCTCCGACGTCTCTCCGTACTCCTCATCTCTCTCCCGTAGCACCTGAATGCAGGGTCTTTCTGTAGGTGGCCTCTTTCTCTGCGGTAGCGTCGTGACACGCCTGATATATGTGTCCACTGTATCATTAACAGAGGAAGTGTTTTGCATAAGCAGATCCGATAATCGACAGAAATTACAGCTTATTAACGTCGAGCTTTCTCTATGTCCGACTTCCTTTATTCTTTGCGACACATAAACGTGTTCGGCCCTTAGCTGCAACAAGATAGCAACAACTTTATCATACTGGAACCATGCCTTCAGTCAATCACCACATGATCAATTTGATGTCTTGTTCGTTGATCTGGAGACAGTCATGCCGCTTTGTGGATGTTAAGATGTTGGAATCTGGTACTGCCAATTACCATGTATTGCGCTGCGGCGAAGTCGATCAGCCTCATTCCGCTATCGGAGGTGTTCTGGTGGAAGCTGAATTTTCCGACAGTTGGACCAAAGGTACCTTCCTTGTCAAGCCTGGCATTAAAGACGCCAAGCACGGTTTTGATATCGTGGCGGGGGCAGCGGTCGTAAGCTCCTTCGAGGCGCTGAAAGAAGCTTTCCTTGGTCACACTGTCCTTCTCATCCATCGAAGCGTGGGCCCATATAAGGCTGATGTCAAAGAATTTCGTCTTGATGCGGATTGTGGCTCGCCGTTCGTTCACAGGCTTGAAATGTGAGACAAGGTGTCGTAGTCTCTTGCTGACCAAAACTCCACATCCTAATTCGTGCCTTTCAGCATGGCAACTGTAGTATATATCACAGGACGATCTTTTGGTGCAGCCCTGTCCCGTCCATCGCATTTCCCGAAGAGCGGTGATGTCAGCTCTTTATTTTCGAGGACATCAACCAGTTGGATAGAGGCACCCTCTCTATAAAAGGACCGGACATTCCAGGTGCATATCCGTAAATTATTGTCCTTATTTTGTTTGCGGGGGTCATCAACAAAGGGGGTAGGTCCGGTTCCGGGGCATTCTTACATTATGCACTTGGAGAGATTTTTATGTCCCAAACCCAACGCACAACCTCTAACCGATTTTCGCCACTCACTTCAGCCGCCTCCCAGCGGGTGCCAGGAGGACGTTGCTGGGTGGACGCCATGTGGAGGACGCGCACTGAAGAATTAAGGTAACATCACATAACAAGCAGAACTATAAAGTTAAGGTGCCACCACATAGCGCACAAAACAAACTACATGACTTCCAGTGAGTCGACTTGCGATGAGTTCAACAAGGATTGCGCTAGTTCCACCCGGTTGAGGCAGTTGGACAGGTAACCTTGCGAAAACACCATCAGAGCACCATCGTTTTGCTTGCTAAATTTCCTGCACCTACAATTTTTTTTATCGGTAAACACAATATTTTTGTGCAATTTACCAAACGTGATTTACCATTGACGTTTGCATTTTTCAATCCCATTTTTTTCTAAGCTGCACTTAACAAATATCCGGTTTGGAGTTAAAAAGCGGCAAGTCCTAAGTGTTTTCTAAACGGTGTAAAAAACTGAGATAATTGCTTATATGTAAACCTAGCTTAATATCCACAAAACTGAGTGTTTGGCAGTGCTACATAGTTAAGTTGTAAACTGATTAACTGCGCCTGCAACATTGTAGCACGACGACAGGATGGTGTCTGCAGCAAAAGTTGTGATGATGACTGTGCTCGGAACGAACTCAACGCGGAGACGATAAAATCAAAATTTCATCAAAAACATTTTCCGACTTCGTTTATTCTTGCCTTGGGTAGCACTGGAAGATCATTGGTGATTTTTCCATCTTTACTTTCCCATGCTCGGAATAGACATCCATCTCTCAGCTGCAATCTTTGCCACTACTCCCTTTGCCTTTGCTATTGGACTCTCATTAGCAATTTCTTGGCAATCTTGACGTATGCTATGCTCCTTGTATTCCACAATCTTTACGAGATCTCCTTCGTTCCACTGATTTTCTTGCACTCGTTCGGTCGTCCATGACTCTTCCGATATTTGTAAGTCATATGTCGCCAATCTGCTTCTCGCTTTCTACTCGAGAACTATGTTTACATTCCAATTTGCAAGAACTACGAGATAGAGCATCCGCATTACCATAATGTCCTCCTTTACGATGCTCGATTGCAAAGTAGGAACTGTGCAGCCGTTCAATCCAGCGCACTAGTTGTCCTCCTGTTCAGTTCGTAGATGAAATGACTGACCGTACAAGTACTTATGGAAATACTTTACACATTCCATTATTGCGAACAACTCTCTTCAAGTGACACAGTAGTTTCTTTCTGGCTTCGACAAGATTTTACTGTAGTTTCTTATCACTTTTTCTTGCCCATCTATGATCTGGTAGAGCCCACTAACTATTCCATAGCCACTTGCATCTGTGTCCAACACAAACTTTTGACCAGGTACTGGATACGCTAATACTGGTGCTAAACAGTATTTCCTTCAGCTGTTCGACCTCTTTCTGCTGTTCCTCGTCGCATACAAAAGGTTTGTTCTTTCTTGTTAACTCTTTACTTTATGGCCAAGATACTTAATTACTCGCCTGAAAAGTGAACACTTTTTCGTACTCAAGTTAAGCCCTGCTGATTGTATACGTTCAAAGACCTCTTTCAACTTTTCCATCGTTAAAATCATTTTTCATCACGATGATATCATCGAGGTACACCAAACATGTTTTCCAGTGTAGTCCTCTTGGTACGCGTTCCATCAAACTTTCAAATGTAGCCGGCGCATTACGTAGACCAAATGGCATCACTGTAAGTTGCCATAGACCAGGTTGCACAATAGACCAGGTTGGTCGCAGGTCTTAGCTTAACCCATTACTATAGACCATCGCGAATACTGAAAGCTGTTTTCTTTTTGTCCTCTTTACCAAGTTCCACTTGCCAGTAGCCACTTTGCATATCAAGAGTTGAGAACCACTTCACACCAAATAGCGTGTCCAGAATGTCATCGATTTTTGGCAGTGGAAAGCTGTCTTTTTTTGTGATATCATTTAACTTTCTGTAATCCGAGCAGAATCGAGTACTTCTATCCTTCTTCTTTACCAGCACAACTGGTGAACTCCATGTACTCGCTGATGGTTCAATAACACCTTGTTTCTGCATATCGGAAATCGGATGAATGGTTTCATCTCTTTTGGCCAATGGAACTCGTCGCGGTGCTTGACGAATAGGTCTAGAATCACCGGTGTCAATGTGATGTTTCACGGTGGTTGTTCGTCCTCCAATTTATCCAAGTGATGAAGAGATCGAACTGTACTTCTTCAATAGCTTTAAGGCTTTTTATTTTTGCTGTTTGGTAAGCACACCTGCCTATTTTTCCATCTGTGATTTTAATTCCGCTCTAACAGTTCCTTCACCTCTTCACCAACTAACCTTTTTCGCAGACTCTACGGTGGTAACTTCCTGGCAATGACCAATCACCGTTCCTTTTTTCACAACTGTAGATGTATTAGTTGGATTTAATTTACGCACCGGTACTATTCTATTTTCTTTAGATTCCACTAACGTCCTACCAAGTATGATGCTTTGATTCGTTATTTCTTTATCCGCTTCCACAACCCACAACTTGCCTGTCCCATCATCCTCATTCATCTGTGCCCAAATCATTGCTTCTGATTTTGCTGAAACCTCTTGGCGTTGACATGCGAGTATTCGTTTCATGTTTCCACTACGCTTGTAACATACGTTCAATGGTAACTCGACATTTGCATAGCTTAGCATCGATTTATTTAAATCTAACGTAAACCCCTTGTCAATCGTAAAATCAACATCAATTATTACATCATCGATGGTATTGGCCATAATCATGTTCCCACGTGCAATTTCCAATAGATACTCCCGTTGCTGTACGCAATTTTATTCACATTAAAGGCGCAAACCTCTTTACCAAAGCACTCTTGATTATAGAATGTGATGCACCAGTATCCAGGGTTAACATGAACTCCATATTGTCCAGTTTTCCATCAATAGTCACGCTGCTTGGCACACGCTGTAGTTGTGAGATGTGAATGATGGGGCAACCGATTTTTGGAGTCAGTTCACTCCCGCTGAACTGACTAGATTTAGTTTAACGATGGATTTGTGTAAGTGGAGCGATCGCTGTCCACATTACTCTCCTTCTTTTGTCTTCCTGGACAATTCGATCTTGATCGCTTTCGACGTAGGCGGCAGTC
The DNA here is from genome assembly GCA_963854835.1 of Megamerina dolium. Lineage (NCBI taxonomy): Eukaryota > Metazoa > Arthropoda > Insecta > Diptera > Megamerinidae > Megamerina > Megamerina dolium. Next base: position 13,619,032 of record OY978530.1, read on the forward strand.
AGGCGCTATGTGTCCTGGTTTGTCGCAAATAAAGCGCGTACCAGTAAATTTGTTTTCTCGTCGACCTGTTGTCCTTCCTTCAGACTGCACAACTTACTTAACTGCCTGACACGTGGCACTGGTCGACACATTAAACTGGCGGCATCATTCATCAAGGCACTACTAAATGTTTCCGCATACGTACTCCTTGGTAACATGACTAGGGCATGCTTAGTCTCTCCGTCGCGTATACCATCTATGAGTGCATCTATTTTTATTTTCTCGATGAATTCTTCGGAATTACTAGAGAACGCAAGATGGCTTAAGCGCTTAATGTCGGAAGCGAAATCCTGAAGGCTCTCATTACTCCGTTGCACACGCGATCTTCATTCCACTCGATGCAATTACCTATTATATTCATTCCCATATTTCCGCTGGAGGGTGTCCATCAGTGACTGATAGCTACCACTATCTTCCTCTGGAACCATCTGTAACACTTCGGAAGCATTGCCTTTTAATGCAACTATTAAAACAGTCTTGGCGCTGTCGTCCTATTGATTTTACGAAGCTGTTGTCTCGATGTGTAGGTCGTGGTTCAAACCCCGGCTGATGCATAACTAATTTAATATCGATAAGATTTTTCTTTCGAATGGTACTCACCTGTCGGCAAGCAATTGGCAATTCTTCCGACAGTAACAACTTGCCATGAAAAAGCTTCTAAAAGAACTCTGTGACAAAGCTCAGAAAAAGTGATGTAACAAGTGTTCTGCCGTTCGGAACCGGTTAAAACAAGTAGGTCCCTTCTAATACTGTCCAAATTTAAGACACACAACAGTAATGGAAGAGAAGCTCTGCCAATGAGCCCTTTGGGGCTTTAAGTACCAGATATTTTTTTTTTCAGTTGCTGCTGCTGTTGTTGCATCTTGGATTTCATGTATTTCATGATTTGACCACTTGAATCTATCTTGTTGTTTTCCTCAGCGTGCACGACTGCATGTATTTCGGGTTTCTCGAAAAACGCATGTTCTTCTACATCAATAAAATTAGCCTCCATGGCTTGCCTTAGCCTTGCCAGCAATTTTGCTTTTGTATCTGATGATTATAGAATCATTTCTGACAACTGCTTTTTTAGTGAGTTCACTTTCAATTGGTCAATTTTTAACATCTTGACAAATTCCCACTTTTGACACCATTTATTAGGTTTTTTTTTGTGAACGTTTAATTCTAACTCGAATCATTGTTCGATCACTGGATTCGATCAATAATAATTCCAACACTTATTTTAAGCTAACTATATGCAAAACAATTTATTTAATTAAGGGGGTCCACCTGTGTGAGCGCGGTATTTCGAACGCTTTTTCGGGAATTTTCGTTAGGAGAACTAATTCGAAAATAAGAATAAGATTTACGTTATTTTGAAGGTTTTTGCTTATATTTCAATAGTAAGTTTTTCCAGTAGTGTAATCCGAAGGCTTGTACTCATTAAGGGCGTTCAAAGTGACCCCTTCAAAATGAAATACCGAAATTGTGGGCAAGATTCCGCTCGAACCAGTTATCTAAAACGCAAAAAGTAAAAAAAATCTTATTTCTGTTTATATCGTTGAGGTACTGACGTAGGATTTTGACGAAATTTTAAAAATTGAAGAAATGGCAGTTGTTTTTATAAAAATTATTCGTTTTCATGCTTTTTTTCGATATAAAAACTGCTGTAAAATTGAAAAAAAAAAAAAAATTTCGAAAAACCGCTACATGGGTACCTTCAGTTATCTGTATTAATGAGTCAATCGGTTAAGTAGATTTTTTTTAATCCTGCCCACAAAATTCAAAAATATGGTTTCGAGAAAAACGCTTTCTAAGTTTGGAAACACAACAAAACTTTGTATTATAGACTCACATTTAATCTGCAATACCAGGACTATAAACTTCCCCTTCCTCATCCTGTAGAAGCTCTCGTTAAAGATGCGAAAAATGTAAAAAAAATCGATTTTTCGAAAATTTTACACAGGTGGACCCCCTTAATACTTCTATTTACAATCACTCTTTGTAGTTATCGTGTAATGTTGCCTGTGCGACTATCGATTTTGAATTCGTATTATCACTTTCATTCGTCAACAACCTCTTATAGCCTAGACAGACGGCAGCCTAATTCCGGATTACCGAGTTAATTCGAATTAACTCGGGCATTAACTGCAGCTAATCCGCATAAACTCTATGAGTTAACTCTCAAAATAAAAGAGGATTAGGGCAATTTGCGATGGCAACACTGCTGAAAATTGACTATTGTGAATTTTTCTCCATCCATTTTACAAAATATTAGGTGTGTTCGCTACAAAAAACTTTCAAGAATTGTTTACAGGTTTCAACATGAAAAGTGTTGGCGAACAAATAAATCTAGCTGTCAACTACGAACGGTGAATGTAAATTTACAAGTTTCTGATAGTTTTCAGTTCACGTACTTCTAGTGGATTTTCTCATATCGAGTGTGATAGATGACAGAAATTGATAGTGATAGTAATGTAAGTGGACAGACCTAATAAAACAGCAATCAGCCGTTTAGTTAATCCGCAATATTGCCGTCTGTCAGGTTATTATTTTATTCGGATTAAGTGCGCCGGTAATCCGGAATTAGGCTGCCGTCTGTCTAGGTTATTACAATTTATGCGATATGGAAACATTCCAGAATCTTCCTTTATAGGCATCGAGTTTGTTCTCGTTCTTTCTTGTTGGTTTGTTCTGATTATTGCATATTCCTGTTACTTGACATTCGTTTCTATATCGATACTCGGTACAAAATTATTTGCCTCGTCGTATATTAAGAGGTGCCCTCAACGTTACTAACTTTAGAAGAAATGCAATAAATCGTCTTTATTACATATTCTACGAATTTGTATGAATTTTTGAAAACCATTAAAAATGCCATTTTTATGAAACCAATAAAAAATAAGAAAACGCCTTTTTTATAAACATAAGTCCTAAAGAATACAAAGAATGATATTTCATAAATATTATAGTGTTTGTAGATGTATGAATAGTTTAAAAAAGAAGTATAAACTGGAACCTATTTTTTGAAATGATGTTAGGCTGGAGCACCTCAAAAAAAAGGAGAAAAATTTAACTTAACTCTACTAATCCCAAGATTAAAATCTATAATTTAATGAAAATTATTACACATACGAATACATCTTGTGACTGGCTCATTATGAGCATAATTGTTATTATGTATTACATTAACAAACAGGAGTTTATGCCTCGATTCACGCAGTAAAAAATAGAAAAGGAACAGGTTACTTAGCTCTACAGAATTTATGTTGCCGTTAATAACATTAAAAATGAATAATAAAGAACAGTAAATTCTTCTATCATGCAATGATTGTTTACCAAGCAATTTCCTTCAACTGATGTAAGATGGAAGACAATATTACCAATGCAACTTGTATAAAGAGAATTTTGTAAAGATCCTTTAAACCCTTTCGATTCTAATTGAATGGCTTTCGTAATATGGATTCCAATTTAAAGAACAAACTCTAAACGGCTTCTGACCAATGAAATATAAAGCTACTTCAAAGTTGTAGAGTCTTAGAAATCCTCAAAAGTTTAAGCACTAGAACTTCGCAAAAGATGAGCGTGGCCCAGTCGTTATATATCTACTTGTGCAGGGTATAAATCGGTCGGCTCGGTCTGCTGTAATGCAATTTTTTATTTTGTTGTTGGTTTGAGACTCAATAGCCACATGTGATAAAATATCAGATATGGCAAATAGTTTTGGTTTTATATTCAAAACAATAATTACGAACTCACGATTCGTGTTTTAGTCTCTGTTTGTGTTTTCGCAAGGTAACGCGTCTAACTGCCTCAATCGGGTGGGGCTACTACAATCCTTGTTGAACTCATCGCAAGTCAACTGACTGGACGTCATGTAGTTTGTTCTCCGCGCTGTGATAGCACCCTCATTATGTAACGAGGGTGGCATCACGTAGATAGTCCTGTTTGCTATGTAACAGCGCCTTTAGTTTTCCATGGGGGTCCTCCACGTGGCGACCACCGCGCAACGACTTCCTGGCAGCCGCTGTGAGGGGCTAAAGTGAGTTGTGAAAACCTCTTCGGTTAGAGGTTGTGCCTTGAGCTTGGGACCCACCACATAAAAACTGATTGCGACATCTCGCAGTTCATACCTGTAAACGAACGGCTTGCAACAATTCGCAATAAAACAAAATTTTTCAACATCAGCCTAATATCTGCCCACGCTCCGACGGATGAGAAGGACGATGCGACCAACGAGAGCTTCTTTCAGCGCCGCAAAATCAAATTGATCAAGTGATGATTTGAAAGAAGAATTCGAATCACGGCTGATGGTGTAGATGTTCCACCACCCGACCATGACGAGGTCAGAGGGACCATTTCCGAGGCCACTGCCGAGTTGTTTCAGACCGGAGACGATGAGCTGCTCATCAACAAGTACCAGCTCGACACACACCATCTATTTTTCGATTATAAAACCGCTTTCGACAATCCGGTAAGGGATTACTTCTACACAACTTTGTCTGGGTTCGATATTCCTGCGAAGCTCATTCGTCTTTGCAAATTGACACTGTGTAACCCTCGCTGTGCAGTGAAAATTTTAAAGGACCTCTCCCCGCCGTTTAATACCGAACGGGGTTACAGACAAGGTGATTCGTTATCGTGCTACTTCTTCAATCTTATTATGGAGAAAATAATACGAGCTGCTGATCTACGACATAATGACACTATTTTCAACAAAAGTGTCACGTTGTTGGCGTATGTCGACGATATTGACATAATCGGCATGAACACGCGAGCAGCCAGTCCAGCATTCTCAGAGTTGGAAAGAGAGTCGTGTCGAATGAATGTTACGGTGAACGAGGGCAAGACGAAGTGCTAGTACCAACAAACAAAGAGTGCCAGCGTCTTGAACAGCACGTCACTGCTGATAACTACGCTTTTGAAGTAGTGAAAGACTTTATCTATCTTGAAACCATCATTAACACCAGTAATGACGTCAGCCTGGAGATATTGCGAACGATCACTCTTGCTAACAGATGCTACTTTTGGCTCAGTAAGCAATCGAAAAGTCGGGCCTTCTCTCGAGAGATTGGTGGCGAATATAGAATAAAGTACAACCATGAGCTGTATGAGCTGTATGCCGACACCGACATAGTAAGACGCATTAAAATTTGGCGGCTGCCCTGCCCTGCCCTGTAATGTAAAAGCAAAGTAAAGTAAATAAAAAAATATAATAAATTGGGGGAAATTTATAATGTTATGAGCTTGGTTCGAGTCTTTTGCCATTATCGTAAGTTGTTTCACGCAAACATGGAAAATGGAGTTCCAAGCGCCACACACCATATCATGATCCATAGTATCACAAAACTGCACTAGACGGATTTTGAGTTGGGCAAAGCATAGTTCCTTTACTTCCTCTATTGCGAAGCCCCATACTCAAAAATTTATCGGTTTGAAATCTGGAGAGGAAGCTTGCCATTTTTCTTTTTATATGAAACCCGGTCAATTTTAGCGAGACCAATCTTTCGCTGTTTTGCCTGATGAGACTGAACAAAACCTCGGGGAAAACAAAAATATTCATGACCGTATAATTCTCGGGCTTAGTAAGTACATGACCTTCTAGAAGCTTCTCGATATAAAAACTTGTATCCATTTGGACCCTATGATCAATGAAAAGCAATAGTAACCTCACTTTTGCTGGTCCCGCATCCCAAACCATTATTCTTGATAAATTAATTTATCTTTGAAATGTCATGCCTATTATTCTGTTGATTGTGGCGTACCTGTTGGAGGAACATGTTATAAACGGAAAATAAAAGTTCATATCCTGCGTGCCAACATAGGTTAGGTTAGGGTATTATGGCTGCCCTCTCTCTGAGAGGACACACTTAAGCCAGAAAGGCACATTGTGATAAAGCCTTGTTTATCTTCCAATACTGTTGTGCGTGTTAAATTGGGACAGCATTACAAAGGAAGTTACTTACATTAGCCGGTTCCGAACAGCAGAGCCCTTGTGACATCACTTTAACTTAGCTTTGCCACAGACCTCATTTAAGAAGCATTTTTGGCTAATTGTTACTGCAGCAAAATTGCCAATTACTTGTCGACAGGTGGGTACTGTGCGAAAGAAATAATTTTTCGATACTATTTTGTTATGCTTCAATCGGGGATTGAACCCACGACTTACATATCAGAAGGCCAACGCACTAACCACTGAGCTACGGCACCCACGTGCCAACGTAAAATCTGGTTGCTTTTTTTCACTCTCAATTTCATAAACATTCATAAGTGGATGTGTTCTAATTTAGGTTGCGTAGATTATTATTTTGAATATTTTAACGTTTTTATTTAATTCATATATTACATATAATATAAGGTAGTATTCATTTTGATTCAGTGTGTGCAGTAGCTCAGTGCTTAGTGCGTTGGCCTTCTGATCTGTAGGTTGTGGGTTCAATCCCCGGCTGAAGCATAAATTTAATACCGAAAAGATTTTTCTTTCGAGTGGTACCCACCTGTTGGCAAGCAATTGCCAATTCTTCCTGCAGTAACAATTTTCCATGGAAAAGCTTCTAAACGAACTTTGTGACAAAGCTCAGAAAAAGTGATGTCACAAGGGTTCTACCGTTTGGGATCGGCTAAAATAAGTAGGTCCCTTCTAATACTTTCCAGAATTTAAGACGCACAACAGTACTGGGAGAGAAGCTCGGACAAAGAGCCGTTCAGTGTTTATAAGTGCCACATATTTATTTATTTATCTCCAAATTATTATATTATTAACTTTTTGCCTTCAATTTTCGCATTGTGTTGATTCCTTTTTAACTACTTTTTTCTGTATTTTCGTGAAACCAAACACAAAATAAAATAAAATTAAGCTGAAAAAAATTAGAGATTAGCGATATGTTGGAAGCAAATAAATAAATAAATGAAAATGTTTTTACTGCTGCTAATTAATTATTATATTTGAAACATTTTCTCATTTCTTTCTTTCTTTTCTTTTTCCGTGTTTCATTTTTGTTTCTTCTCTTTCTCTCTCTCTCTCTCTCACTCTCTCTTTTTCTCTGTTTTAATCGGTTTTAAACAATGAAAATTATCTTATTTTATGCTGGTTCGCTATTTTCTCCTTGTTTCTCTTGATCGTTTAAACACAAACAAAGACAACGGAACAAATTCGAGAGACTGAAGTGTGAAAAATTAGAATAAAAAATAATTAAACGATAATTACAAAACCAAACAGAAAACAGATGAATAAATAAAAATCTTAAATTAAAAAAAACTCAAGGTGTCCTCCCAGAGGGAGGGCAGCCCGAATGACATCACCTTAATTATGCCGTGGACCCTATATATATCCATCATTATGGCCAGTAGCTATATGATACTAAGCGATAGCTATTTCGCCTTATAACCTAGACAGACGGTAGAGTTAATCCGGATTAACGAGTTAATTCGAATTAACTCGGGCATTAACTGCAGCTAAGGCGCATTAGCTCTAGGGTTAATTTTCAAAATTAAAAAGGATTAGGGCAATTTTCGATGGCAACTCTGCTGAAAATTAACAGCTGTTTTCTATTGTGAATTTTTTCTCGCAACATACAAATTAATAGGTGTGTTCGCAACAAAAAAAATTTTCAACAATTGTTAACAATTTTCGATAGGAAAAGCGTTGGCGGACAAATAAATCCAGCTGTCAATTGCATACTCTGAATGTCAATTTACAAGTTTCTGATAGTTTTCAGTTCGCGTACTTCTTGTATATTTTGTCATATCGAGAATGACAAAAATTGTAATATAAGTAAGCAATAGTAAATTTAAATGAGCAAACCTAATGAAACAGCAATCAGCTGTTTACTTAATCCGCAGCATTGCCGTCTGTCAGGTTAATATTGGATTAAGTGCGCCGTTAATCCGGATTAAGGCTGTCGTCTGTCTAGGCTATTAGGTAGATATTTGACTGTCCCCTAGAATTGAATTATAGTGTGGCCGTATTTTGTATTTCTTGTATTTTTTTTTGGAAAAAATATACAAGAAGTTGTCGTAGAGCTTTAATTTTTCGTACGTAACCATTTTCAACACTACAAAAAAAAAGAACGAAAAATAGACGTGATATGATTATTTTAAGGCATCAATACTTCCCTCAAAAGCGCATATAAGATACAATAAAAACGTACCGATGAATTTGACTATAAAATCCCGCCAATAAGTTTAGAATAATATTGCACGTTCCCATACAAACCATAACTTTAAAAAGGACTTATAAATGTCACAAAAATCACACTGTTGAATATGAGATTTCGTGTATAGGTTAAGAGTAGTATTGTTAATAAATAAACAAAAAAATGGGTCAGCAAAAGTTATTTTTCCGTTAATCTGTTTGTTAGATATTTTAAACGTACATACTCATATATCAAAACAGTTATAAAAATATCAAATATCCAAACAAGTTGGAGTCGATAGAAGTAATATAACAAAAAGTAATTACTAAATCACTAATTGCGAATGACACGAATATTGGCAGCATCGAAACGAATGTCAACAAAAAGAGATGGGCTATAACCAGAACAAGCCAACGAGTAAGAAAGAGAAGAATCACGAATACGATAAACAATGATTCTAGAGTGTTGCCACAGAGTATAAATAGGGCCAGTTGGAAACAAATGAAATCAGTTGAATCCCGAAAGTGATCGCGCAAACATTGATACAGTATCAGAGACAAAAATTACAAGTACATTTAAGAGTTATCCTAAACAGTGATTGTAAGGTTGATTAAATAAATTGTTGCTGTGTATAGTTGTACAAAATAAGTGTTGCATCTATTATTGACAAAATCCAGTAATCGAACAAGATTGATTCGAGGACATATTTCCCATACAAAAATTTGTCAAAAAGCCGATTCTAAATTAGATGTGTTTATACCTTTGTCTATAACTGAGGGCCGCTATGTTTAGCACTTTTGTTGTCGTTTTGCCATGTATTTATCGGTGTTAGCCAAGAACGAGTTTTGAATGAAACACGGCTAATACATCAGTTGATAGAATGCAGCAAAAACACAAACTGGAAAATAATTTTAAATGATTAACAAACAAAACCAATAAATATATACATTTTTTTAAGTTATAGAAACCTTTCTTTCAAACAGTGCCCACCTGTTTATATATGTGTTATATGTTGATACAGAAAGGTTGCACATTTAGCACATATACATTAAGGTAGATCATGGATAAATATAGCGCAATTGTAGCCCTGCCTGATACTTTTTCAGCAAGCCACCCGTTTTAAAAAGCAGACATTCAGCAACTGTGCTATGATAAAAGAATAATTTTAAGGGTTAAGAAAAGGATTTGTTTTCTCCTGAAAATCTTTTAACATAATCTTTCAAACTAGGGGTGATATTTTTTCCATTGTAATCATCTTAAAGAAGAAGAATTTGCAAATACAATATTTCATCCTTTTAATTTTACCATTTACGTATTGGGAAAGATTTATGTATGCCAGCGTATTTGATGCTGCCTTTGCTTTTCTTTGCATACAGGTTGCAAAGGATTATGATATATTAGGATATACTCCATGAGGTAATATCAGAAAGGGATATACAATATAAGACTACGAATACTGCCACTAGCGATCAATTACACAAATTCATATGGAGGTGTTTATCGTGCAGCGATTCACCGATTCAGCGAATTGCAGCGACAGCTAGCGGCGAAAAGCAGCGAGCAAAGTTTTTGATTCAGTTAAACGAATCGCGTTAAACACGATGTTATACTGCCTCTGCCTATATATATATATATATATATATATATATATATATATATATATATATATATATATATATATATATATATATATATATATATATATATTTATATATATATATATATATATATATATATGTATATATATATATATATATATATGTATATATATATATATATATATATATATATATATATATGTATATATATATATTTCTCATGGTATTATAGAAGGCGTATGACGTATCCGTCCTTTACAAATTGGAAGCACTTGGAAAATCAAAATTTCAAAATCTGCTCACACACTAAATAACTACTTTCTGTAAACAAAATTTTACGAACTTGTGCACACATCTCTTTTTCAATGCCGAAAAGTAAAAGAAACATTTTCAATAGCTTATAATTTCGCTGTTTCAACAACAAACGAAAGACGAACAATTTGATGTGTTGGCTGCTGAACAAGCGTAAAATGACAAAATCTTGAAAAATAGCAAAAATTCAATCGCATGATTGCTGTGTTGCCGATCTCGCGTATTTATCATTGAAAAATAGACAATTCTGCTTCGAATGTGTACATATATATTTGACGTAGTAAAATATATAGAAAACGAAAAAATGGAGCAATTAAAATCGAATAGATGATGGAATTGATTGTTTATAGTAGACAAATAAGGGATGCTTTTTTATTGAAATTCACCTGATAGCTAAACATTTTGATAACAATTAATTATTGTAAACAAATTAATTTTTAAATCGTGTTCCATGATAATTTAATTAATTCTTATTACCTACATCTTTTTAATAAAATTTTGATATTCATTAATTTCTAACAAAAAAGTAACTAAAGTATTGCATATGCTGAATTTCGCATATTCTTGTATAAATATAATTTCGAATTATCCTATATAATTTCAATATTGAATCTTCATCGTCGGATTTATACATACACTTATCAGAAAAAGTGTACATACAAGAAGTAAACAATTCTTCGCTGCATTAAATACCAATAAGGAAAAAATTTTTCTCAAAAGAAATTATTTTTTATTTAAATGTTAGAGTATTATGTACACTTTAAGCCTAAATACATTAAATTATAATGTACAGAAAAATTATGAGAAATAAAAGAATTCAAAAGCACCTGTTAATTGGTCAAAAAAAGTCTACGTACAAAGATAAGATTATATGATAAATTATTGTTTTTTGTGGGTTTTTGCAAATATTAGTAGCTGGTTGCGTAGCCTTTCCGTTTTAGGACTTCTTGCAATCGGTTTGGCATAGACCTGACTAACTTGGAAGTGTCCTCCGTTGAAATTTGAAATTTTGTGCCACTCATCTAAAATCACATTTTTAAGCATTTGCTGGAGGTGATGGTGTGCTGCCTTATCCTGCGTTCAAGCATATCCTACAAATGTTCAATAGGATTAAGGTGGTGATGCGGGACATTATTTAGTATCCAAAGCTTCACATTATGGGCAGATGCTTCCGGTCGTTATCCTGTTGAAAGTGCCAGCCAGAACCCAGGCCGAGATTTTCAGCACTCTGCTTCAAATTTTCTTTTAAAATATTTAAATAATCCTCACACCATAATACCACCTCCGCCATGTTTAACCGTGCCCACAAGATTTTGCGTATGAAGGGCTGTGCATGGTTTCCGCCACACAAGCTGACGTTCTTTAATACCAAACAGGCAAAACTAGCTCTCATCTGAGAATAGCAACTTCTCCCAGAACTCTGGCGGCTTATTTATATATTGTTTGGCAAAAGAAATTCGTTTTTGTCGGTTTATGAGCGAAATAAACGGCTTCCTGCGCGCTACGCGGCCACGGTAGTAAGCTTTTTTTTAATTTTGCGCACGGTGTCGTTATGCATAGTTTTGTTAAACTGTTCCTTAACATTTTGAGCAATTTTCATTGCGGTCAGTCGAGGATTATCCTGAACAAGCCGCAAAACACATCTTTTTTCTCGTTGGGTCAGAATAGGAGGTCGTCCTGAACGCGGTTGCGACACGAAAGTTTCAATTTTCTAAAATTATTAATCACCGTTTGAATTGTGGGGTGCGCTCTCCCAAGGGTTTTAGCAATTTCACGGAAAGTTTGGCCTTCTTTCCATAATTTTATTATAATTTTCTGTTCGTCAACTCCAATTTCCTTTCTTTTTGAATACATCTTTATCAAACTTCTTGAAATAGATTATTCAAAGCACAAAATCGAACCACGATACGTATTAAATATAGAACTTGTGAAAAAAAACTTTTGATGACACGAGCGATCGAGCAAATGAGCGGAGAAGTCCCGTTTTCGTTTCTGTACGTAGACTTTTTCTGACCAATTAACAGGTGCTTTTGAATTCTTTTATTTCTCATAATTTTTCTGTACATTATAATTTAATGTATTTGGGCTTAAAGTAAACATAATACTGTAACTTTTAAATAAAAAATAATTTCTTTTGAGAAAAATTGTTTCCTTATTGGTATTTAGTGCAGCGAAGAATTGTTTACTTCTTGTATATACACTTTTTCTGATAAGTGTATGTATAAATCCGACGATGAAGATTCAATATTGAAATTATATAGGATAATTCGAAATTATATTTATACAAGAATATGCGAAATTCAGCATATGCAATACTTTAGTTACTTTTTTGTTAGAAATTAATGAATATCAAAATTTTATTAAAAAGATGTAGGTAATAAGAATTAATTAAATTATCATGGAACACGATTTAAAAATTAATTTGTTTACAATAATTAATTGTTATCAAAATGTTGAGCTATCAGGTGAATTTCAATAAGAAAGCATCCCTTATTAGTCTACTACAAACAATCAACTCAATCATCTATTCAATTTTGATTGCTCTCATTTTTTCGTTTTCTATATATTTTACTACGTCAAATATATATGTACACATTCGAAGCAGAATTGTCTATTTTTCAATGATAAATACGCGAGATCGGCAACACAGCAATCATGCGATTGAATTTTTGCTATTTTTAAGATTTTGTCATTTTACGCTTGTTCAGCAGCCAACACATCAAATCGTTCGTCTTTCGTCGATTTCACTCGCATTGGTGCACACAACACACATCTACGCCTGCGTATTTGTTGTTGCTTTTGCTTTCGTTTCTTGAGTAAGAGGAATCATCATAAACTTTCTGATTTTCGATTTGGTCTTTGATATACAAAACAAAAGCACACATGGGTAATAGGGCGGGTCAAATTTGTATAGCAAAAAACCGTGACATATCGTATAGCAAGAACTAAAACTAACATAGATTGTAAGTATTGTATATTTTTCCACAATACCATGGGTCTAAAATAATGTTGACCACGTGCATTTCCAAAAATAAATATTTTTTCCATACAAAACATTTTAAAAAAAAATTTTTTTGTATGGATACTTACTTACTTATGTGGCCATAACAACCGAATATCATATGTTCTTCGCTAGCTGGCGCCAGTTAGAAATTCCAAGTGCCGTCAGGTTCTCCAGTACTTGGTCTTTCCACCGGAGGTTTGGTCTTCCTCTTCTGCGCCGTCCTCCAGCGGGTTCCGAATATAACACCTTTTTAGCTGGAGCGTGTTCTTCCATTCGCTCGACATGACCTAGCCAGCGCAGCCGCTGGATTTTGATGCGCTTTACTATGTCAATATCGGCATAGAGCTCGTACAGCTCATGGTTGTACCTTATTCGGTACTCGCCACCAACGCAAATAGGTCCAAAGATCTTGCGTAGGACTTTTCTCTCGAAAACTCCAAGCATTCGCTCATCCGAGGTGGAAATTGTCCAGGATTCAGCGCCATATGTTAGGACAGGCACGATAAGAGACTTGTAGAGTGTAGTTTTCGTTCTTCAAGAGAGGGCTCGACTTCTCAATTGCTTACTCAGCCCAAAGTAACACCTGTTAGCAAGAGTTATCCTTCGCATGATCTCCAAGCTGACGTCATTACTGCTGTTAATGCTGGTTCCAAGATAGACAAAGTCCCTTACTACTACAAAAGCGTAGTTGCCAACAGTGACGTGCTGTCCAAGACGCCGGGACTCTTTGTTTGTTGACACTAGATACTTCGTCTTGCCCTCGTTCACCGTAAGACCCATCCGACGCAACTCTCTTTCCAACTCTGAGAATGCTGCACTGACTGCTCGCGTGTTCATGTCGATTATATCAATATCGTCGGCATACGCTAATAGCATGACACTTTTGTTGAAGATAGTGCCATTATGTCATAGATCAGCACCTCGTATTATTTTCTCCATATTAAGATTGAAGAATTCGCACGATAACGAATCACCTTGTCTGAAACCCCGTTCGGTATTAAACGGTGCGGAGAGGTCCTTCCCAATTTTCACTGCACAACGGGAGTTATGCAGTGTCATTCTACAAAGTCGAATGAGCTTTGCAGGAATACCGAACTCAGACATTGTTGCGTAGAGGTAATCCCTTACCGGACTGTCGAAAGCGGCTTTATAATCAACAAATAGGTGGTGTGTGTCGATCTGTTTTTCTTGGGTCTTCTCCAGGATTTGGCGCAGTGTGAAAATCTGGTCGATGGTGGATTTACCAGGTCTGAAGCCACACTGATAAGGTCCAATCAGGTTGCTGAGCATAGGCTTCAACCTTTCACACAGTACGCTCGATAGAACCTTGTATGCGAGTCTCAGGAGACTTATTCCACGGTAGTTGGCGCAAATTGTGGGGTCTCCTTTTTTATGTACAGGACAGAGAACACTGAGCCTCCAATCATCAGCCATGCTTTCATCCGACCATATTCTGCTTATGAGCTGGTGCATGTGGGTGAGCAGCTCATCGCCTCGCCTGTCTTAAACAACTCGGCAGGCAGGCCATCAGCACCTGCAGCTTTGTTGTTCTTCAGCCTTAAAATGGCCGTTTCAACCTCGTCATAGTCGGGTGGTGGAATATCAACACCATCATCTGTAATTGGGGTTATCGGGCAAACTCCTCCACTGGCGGAATTGTTCGTAGCATCGCCATTCAGTAACGTGGAGAAGTGTTCCCTCCATAGGCTCAGTACACTCTGGACATCCGTAACCAGATTCCCATTTCCATCACGACAAGAAGAGGCTCCGGGATTTAAACCTCCACTCAGGCGCTTGATCTTTTCAAAGAATTTTCGAGTCTCATTCTTGTGGTACACATCTCTATCTCCTCACACTCGCGTCTTTCCAACTCCCTCTTCTTGCGCCTGAAAAGACGTCTCTCTGCACTCCTTTTCTCTCTATACCTCTCCTTAACAGCTCGCGTTGCGCCTGCACGCAGGGTTCTTCTGTAGGCGGCGTCTTTCTCTACGGTAGCGTCGCGACATTCCTGATCATACCACTCATTCCTCAGAGGCCGGTAGTAACCGATTACCTCCTCGGCAGCAGTAGTCATGGAGTGGGATATATGTGTCCACCGTGCGCATGTATCATCAAGTGGGGGAGTGTTCTGCATAAGCAGATCCGATAGTCGAGTGGCAAATGCATCTGCTGTCTCTGGTGATCGCAGCTTACTGACGTCGAGCTTTCTCTGTGTGGGACTTCTCTTGTTATTTGCGACACATAGGCGTGTGCGCACCTTAGCTGCAACAAGGTAGTGATCCGAGTCGATGTTGGCACCACGGATCGATTTCACGTCCATCACACTGGAAGCATGCCTCCCGTCAATCACCACATGATCAATTTGGTTTCTTGTACGTTGATCTGGAGACAGCCATGTCGCTTTGTGGATGTCGAGATGCTGGAATCTGGTACCACCAATTACCATGTTTCGTGCTGCGGCGAAGTCGATCAGCCTCATTCCGTTATCGGAGGTGTTCTGGTGGAGGCTGAATTTTCCGATAGTTGGACCAAAGGTACCTTCCTTGCCCACCCTGCCATTAAAGTCGCCAAGCACGATTTTGATATCGTGGCGGGGGCAGCGGTCATAAGTTTCTTCGAGGCGCTGAAAGAAGCTCTCCTTGGTCACATTGTCCTTCTCATCCGTCGGAGCGTGGGCACATATAAGGCTGATGTTGAAAAATTTTGCCTTGATGCGGATTGTGGCCAGCCGCTCGTTCACAGGCGTGAACTGTGAGACAAGATGTCGTAGTCTCTTGCTGACCAAAAATCCACATCCTAATTCGTGCCTTTCAGCATGGCAACTGTAGTAGATGTCACAGGACGCTCTTTTGGAGCAGCCCTGTCCTGTCCATCGCATTTCCTGGAGAGCGGTGATGTCAGCTCTGTATTTTTCGAGGACATCAACCAGCTGGATAGAGGCACCCTCTCTATAAAGGGATCCGACATTCCAGGTGCATATCCGTAAATCGTGGTCCTTTTTTCGTTTGCGGGGGTCATCAACAAAAGCGGTAGTCCTTATCCGAGGCATATTTGTTTGCTGCATTGGGGGGGTTTTTTATGTGGCGGGTCCCAAACCCAACGCACAACCTCTAACCGAGGAGATTTTCGCCACTCACTTCAGCCGCCTCCCAGCGGGTGCCAGGAAGACGTTGCCTGGTGGTCGCCACATGGAGGGCCCCCATTAATAATAATGAAAGCGCCATCACAGAGTAAGCAGAGCAAGCTATATGACTTCCCCTCATTAACAAATAAAGGTATCATCACATAGCGCTCAGATCAAACTACATGACAGCCAGTGAGTTGACTTGCGATGAGTTCAACAAGGATTGCGCTAGCCCCACCCGGTTGAGGCAGTTAGACACGTTACCTTGCGAAAACACCACCAGACCACCATGTATGGATGTATGGATAGACATACTAATTTCCGAAAATTAGGAGCATCAACATAATTTTCATCGGTTGTCGTACAAATATACCTAAAATCATAGTAGTTTCCGCTTTTGCTATAAGATCGTGGCTATATAATTTGGCCCGCTCTAATGTATATGTGTAACAGAATGCATGAAAAAAATGTTTCGTTTGTTCTCTAATTATAAATTTGTCATCATCGCGTCTGCAGAGACATGGCCTCGAACACTTGTGTTATGTAGAGGGTTCTTATTCTAAATCTCATATAAATTCGAAAGAGACTGTTTGCCTCACGCATCCCTTTCTGCTACACGCACATGAAACCAGCCGATTGGCCGTCCATACTCGTATACGAACTATATGCACGAAACGAAAGCTAAAGCAACAACAAGAACGCATGCGTAGATGTTTGTGTGTATGCAATGCATGGGTAATCAACGAAAGACGAACAATTTGATGCGTTGGCTGCTAAACAAGCGCAAAATGACAAAATCTTAAAAATAGCAAAAATTCAATCGCATGATTGCTGTGTTGCCGATCTCGCGTATTTATCAATGAAAAATAGACAATTCTGCTTCGAATGTGTACATATATATTTGACGTAGTAAAATATATAGAACACGAAAAAATGAGAGCAATTAAAATCGAATAGATGATTGAGTTGATTGTTTGTAGTAGACAAATAAGGGATGCTTTCTTATTGAAATTCACTTGATGGCTCAACATTTTGATAACAATTAATTATTGTAAACAAATTAATTTTTAAATCGTGTTCCATGATAATTTAATTAATTCTTATTACCTACATCTTTTTAATTAAATTTTGATATTCATTAATTTCTAATAAAAAAGTAACTAAAGTATTGCATATGCTGAATTTCGCATATTCTTGTATAAATATAATTTCGAATTATCCATAGGTGCATATGAAAGTATATATATATGTGACATGCCGACTCAAATTGATTGTGTGAAGCTGCGGTTGGTTTACGTATGCAAATGCTCGTTCTCAACTGTTTCCAGTGTATCTAAAACCATTTTTGGCTTTGAGTGAAAAGGTGGCCAATGTTTCATCGCCAGATTTGCTGTTAAAACGCTGTCCATTAACAGTGGGATATCTCATTACTTATAAAGTCTCTGCTAAAACGTCTTCTAATCTTCCATGTGGAAATTTATCATTTAGTATCTTTTCATTGCGTTTTCTAAAGTCTCCTACTAATCGCAATTTCTTTTTGTCGACATTACTTTTCTTAGGTAAGAGTAGTAATGGTGTGTTGTGGACGGTTCTATTATGTTACTGTCTATAGGTCTACTACTTGTTTTCTGATTTCTATATGTTATATATATTACACTATATACTAGTATAGATTTAGTTATTGCGTATAAAAGTTATTTATAGAAATATTCACTCTGTCTATAAGAGAAATTGGTTGGTATTCTTTGAATATTTGAGAATGTTCTGTACTGGACTGTTCATCAAGGTTTTCTAGTTTTATTTCTTTCATTAATTTGTCAAAACGAGTTCTCTCGAACTTGCCTTCAATATCGTGATGAGTTTTCATAATAGTGTATTAATAGTTCAGTTTTCGGTTCCATTTTTTCTAAAGTTATTTCTGTGTCATTAATGTTTATTACTTTAATATGGCTAATGCCTTTTGCTGGTACTATAGAATTTGCTAAATATACATGTTGTGCTAATTCTTGATTTAACCGTAGATCGAGCTTTAAAAAAACTTCATAATTCTAGCTATGTATCATTTTTGATACATACCCGTAGTTACTAGAGTTCATAGAAATAATTGATTTATTGAAGCATCGTGGTTAAAAATTTTAATGTATTTTGTTTTATTGATGCATTTTATGCAAATATTTTTTTGATGTTTACAAGTTTAAGTGTAATTTAAGCAATCTATGCAAATATTTTTGGCATGTTTTTCCTTACAGATTGGTTTTTTACACAAGAAGCAGAATAGGGATGTCCACTTATTTTTGTTTTCTCCAGAGTGGAAGCATTTTAGACATCTTGCGCGGTTCTTTTTCGGCGACTCACCAACTTTCTGTTTTTTTGATGGACCAGCTACATTGTCATTAAGATCGGCGACATTATGGGCTGAGAGCTTCGAGAGCAACGCCACGGATAGTTCGTCTCTTGGACGTTTTTTACGTTTTTCCATATATAGTGATGCCAACGAAATTGCCAACTCATGCAGGAAACATTTACGTTTTGTGTGTTTTTGGGTCTGCTTCCAATTGGGATCGATTTCGTTGTATATAATGTATGCATTCAAAGCGGAAATATCGATTATGTTGGAAAATACCGCCATAGTCCAACGATTATTTTTACGTTTGCAACTGTAGCAACTTAGCATTTTGTCAACCGTATCAACGCCTCCTTTCGTCGAGTTATAAAAAGAGATTATTTCGGGCAACTTTTTCGAATCGTTCCCAATATTAGTTGTGTGATGCATTGTGCTCATGACAACTGTACATTTGTTCTTGTGACTGATATACGAGACAAGAGTAGTATCAGGAGTAAAGGCGAAAGTTGATTGATATAGTGGAATCTTCTTGTAATCCAATAACTTTGGGGGAATTGATCTTTTATTTTTGCGCATGGTTCCAACCATGGTCATATTTTTTTGCAGCAGTTTTTGGCCGAGACTGTGTGATGAAAAAAAGTTGTCCATAGTGACATTATGTCCTTTTAATCCGTCAACTAAATCAAGAACAACTCGCTCTCCTTGATTCCGCTCAGAATTTCCTGATACGCCTTTTTCCAAGTATAGCTGTATTTTCCACACATAGCACGTACTAGAATCAACAAGTAGCCAAAATTTCAAGCCATATCTCTCAGGTTTTGATGGAATGTATTGACGAAATTTGCAACGGCCATGAAATCCTAGCAATTGTTCATCTACAGTAACAGAATCATGAGGATTGTAGAAGGTAGGAAGGCGTTCAGCCCACTTTTCCCAGATGTTTCTAATAGGAGCAAACTTGTCATCACTTCTTTGGGAACGTCGGGTGAGCACATCATCAAATCTAATAATTTTGTGAACATATAGAAATGTTCTTTCAGACATGATTGACCGAAAAATTGGTCTTCCATAATATTCATCAAACAAACCATGCAAAGTTTCATTTTTTGATCTGACAAAAATACAAATGTATATTTCACTTACAACACTTATCAGTTGTTATACTTACTTGTACACACCGGCCAGTAATAATACTGCCAAGTATGCATGAAATAATTCCTCATCAATTTCAATATGATTGGTACCATGCAAATGCTTTCCATACTTGTTAGAGTTATCAATTATAATTTTTGATAGTGACGGTGGAAAAAGGAGTAGGAATGAATCCCGAATGTGGTTTATCCGGCTTGATGCAAATCTTGTTACACCTAAAAAGAGTAATTTTCATTTTTGAACACTTCAATGGAAAATTTCTGGCAACCTGGTCGTGAATTGATGATATTTTCTCTAGTAAGCCGACCAGTCGTGTAAGGCTCTCTACGCCAAGTAGTGCCATCTTTTGCAACAAACAAAGGATCAACATGTGAGTTACTCCAAATACTGTCATCAGGTACAGATATATAACTTGCAGACGAGCTCCTTTCTATTTCAGTTTCAGGCTCGGAAGCGTCTTCGTCCTCTTCACTCTCATCCACAACCTCATTCACTAGCTCTTCTAAGGTCAAATACCGTGGATGCGACATTATTTCAAATACTCAGAATTATAATAAAAACACTTCGTCAGACAATGGCAAGTAAAAACTTTCACGAATATCAACAAACACATTACGAATGATATACACCACTGCACAGAAACACTTGAAATGCCATATGTATCAAAAATGATACATAGCTAGAATTATGAAGTTTTTTAATTTCTCATGGCCTACTTGTATGAAATTTTCAAAATATGACTAAAAATAACGGCGATAGCAAAATAAACAAAGTCAGAAAGCATGGCATATGTATCTTTTTTAGAAAAAAGTTATGTGGATTCAAAAAATGAAATGTATCACTTTTGATACAAAGCTCGATTAACGGTTAAAATTAAACTCTCTTATTTTATATTCAAATCGATTGGATATGTTGTAATTTAGGTTTCGTGGATTATTATTTTAAATATTTTCCCTTTTTCATTTAATGCATATATTACATATAATATCTGTAGGTCGTGGTTCAATCCCCGACTGAAGTATAAATTTAATAAAAAAAAGATTTTTCTCTCGAGCGGTACCCACCTGTCAGCAAGCAATTGCCAATTCTTCCTGCAGTAACAATTTTCCATGGAAAAGCTTCTAAACGAATTTTGTGACAAAGCTCAGAAAAAGTGCAGTCACAAGGATTCTACCGTTTGGGACCGGCTAAAATAAGTAGATCTCTTCTAATACTGTCCAGAATTTAAGACGCACAACAGTACTGGAAGAGAAGCTCGGACAAAGCCCTTATAAGCCCTTCAGTGCTTATAAGTGCCACATATTTATTTATTTATTTGTTACCGCTGCTAATTAATTTTTATATTTGAAACATTTTCTTATTTTTTTCTTTCTTTTCTTTTTCCGTGTTTCATTTTTGTTTCTTCTCTTTCTCTCTCTCTCACTCTTTCTTTTTCTCTGTTTCAATCACTTTAAAACAATGAAAATTATCTTATTTTGTGCTGGTTCGCTATTTTCTCCTTCTTTCTCTTGATCGTTTAAACACAAACAAAGACAACGGAACAAATTCGAGAGACTGAAGTGTGAAAAATTAGAATAAAAAATAAAAAGTAATTAAACGACAATTACAAAACCAAACAGAAAACAGATGAATAAATAAAAATCTTAAATTAAAAAAAGCTCAAGGTGTCGTCCTTAATTATGCCGTGGACGTTATATATATCCGTCCTTATGGCCAGTAGCTATATGATACTAAGCGATAGCTATTTCGCCTTATAACCTAGACAGACGGTAGAGTTAATCCGGATTAACGAGTTAATTCGAATTAACTCGGGCATTAACTGCAGCTAAGGCGCATTAGCTCTAGGGTTAATTTTCAAAATTAAAAAGGATTAGGGCAATTTTCGATGGCAACTCTGCTGAAAATTAACAGCTCTTTTCTCGCAACATACAAATTAATAGGTGTGTTCGCAACAAAAAAAAACTTTCAACAATTGTTAACAATTTTCGATAGGAAAAGCGTTGGCGGACAAATAAATCCAGCTGTCAATTGCATACTCTGAATGTCAATTTACAAGTTTCTGATAGTTTTCAGTTCGCGTACTTCTTGTATATTTTGTCATATCGAGAATGACAAAAATTGTAATATAAGTAAGCAATAGTAAATTTAAATGAGCAAACCTAATGAAACAGCAATCAGCTGTTTACTTAATCCGCAGCATTGCCGTCTGTCAGGTTAATATTGGATTAAGTGCGCCGTTAATCCGGATTAAGGCTGTCGTCTGTCTAGGCTATTAGGTAGATATTTGACTGTCGCCTAGAATTGAATTATAGTGTGGCCGTATTTTGTATTTCTTGTATTTTTTTTTGGAAAAAATATACAAGAAGTTGTCGTAGAGCTTTAATTTTTCGTACGTAACCATTTTCAACACTACAAAAAAAAAGAACGAAAAATAGACGTGATATGATTATTTTAAGGCATCAATACTTCCCTCAAAAGCGCATATAAGATACAATAAAAACGTACCGATGAATTTGACTATAAAATCCCGCCAATAAGTTTAGAATAATATTGCACATTCACTATCTAAAAATGGCAGTAGTGGGTTTGTTTTAACGCATACCTCCCATACAAATCATAACTTTAAAAAGGACTTCTAAATGTCACAAAAATCACACTGTTGAATACGAGATTTCGTTTATAGGTTAAGAGTAGAATTGTAAATAAATAAACAAAAAAATGGGTCAGCAAAAGTTATTTTTCCGTTAATCTGTTTGTTATATATTTTAAACGTACATATTCATATATCAAAACAGTTATAAAAATATCAAATATCTAAACAAGTTGTAACCGTTAGAAGTAAGATAAAAAAAATTTCTACAATAACTTACTTATTTACTTACTTATGTGGCCATAACAACCGAATATAGATATAGGCCGAATATAACATGCTTCGCTTGCCATCTCTGTACTTCGCTAGCTGGCGCCAGTTAGAAATTCCAAGCGCCGTCAGGTTCTCCAGTACTTGGTCTTTCCACCGGAGGTTAGGTCTTCCTCTTCTGCGTCGTCCTCCAGCGGGTTCCGAATATAACACCTTCTTAGCTGAAGCGTGTTCTTCCATTCGCTCGACATGACCTAGCCAGCGCAGCCGCTGGATTTTGATGCGCTTTACTATGTCAATATCGCCATACAGCTCGTACAGCTCATGGTTGTACCTTATTCGTACTCGCCACCAACGCAAATAGGTCCAAAGATCTTGCGTAGGACTTTTCTCTCGAAAACTCCAAGCATTCGCTCATCCGAGGTGGAAATTGTCCAGGCTTTAGCGCCATATGTTAGGACATGCATGATAAGAGACTTGTAGAGTGTAGTTTTCGTTCTTCAAGAGAGGGCTCGACTTCTCAATTGCTTACTATATATATATATATATATATATATATATATATATATATATATATATATATATATATATATATATATATATATATATATATATATATATATATATATATATATATATATATATATATATATATATATATATATATATATATATATATATATATATACAGTGGCTCACAGCTTATTTCGTACAGTGTATATATTTTTATGTACATGGCTGTAACATCGAAACTAAAAAACTTATCAATAAGTTTTGAATGTAGATGTCTATGTATGTGTTTAGTAAACCTAATAAGAAAACGGGGAACCCCAAAAATTGTTCTTTTTGTCATGCAAGAGAGAAAAACTATTGATCAGCTGATTTTCAGCTCACATCTTATTTCGTACACAAACTTCAATGTAAGTAAGTTTCATTCTGCCGCGCAGTTACAAAGTTTTTTTGAATTGTATGAGTTTTTGGACCCTTTTAACTATTATAACAATTTTTATTATTATTATTTTAAATAGTTAAAGTGCTGTAAATTAAACATTTAGCGTTATGGGTCGTCGTACAACGATGGAACGGCGTAAACTGGTAATTAACCATTTTAGGAAAGGTCAGAGTGTGCGAAAAATTGCTGAAATGACAAATTTAAGTGCCTCAACTGTCCAATACATCATTCAACGCTTCGTTCGCGAAAATCGGTTGGAGAACAAGGGCAGAGAAGCACCTAATAAGATTTTCAACGCTTCAGACGAGCGTTATATTGTACGAAAAATTAAGAAAAATCCAAAGTTATCCGCTCCGAAGTTGGCTGCAGAGGTTCAGCGTGAAATAGGAAAATCATCCAGTGCTGAAACTGTCCGACGTGTGCTGCGCAATCATGACTTGAACGGTCGAGTAGCCCGAAAGAAACCATTCATTTCGAAAATGAATATACAACGCCGACTTGACTTCGCCAAAGAGCATATTATTAATACTCCTGCGTTCTGGAATACCGTTATTTTCGCGGATGAGTCTAAGTTTAATATTTTTGGCTCGGACGGAATGTCATATGTTTGGCGTAAAGCGAATACCGAGCTAAACAAGGAGAACCTTAAGCCCACAGTGAAGCATGGTAGCGGTAGCGTGATGGTTTGGGCCTGTATGTCAGCAGCCGGAGTAGGTGAATTGGTTTTTATTGAGGAAACAATGGACAAAATGAAGTACCTCGAGATTCTGAAAAACAATTTACTTCAAAGTGCAGACAAACTGGGTTTGCGGGATGAATTTCGGTACTACCAAGATAATGACCCAAAACATAAATCTGGGATTGTGCAATCTTGGCTTATTTGGAACTGCCCACACTTGATGTCTCCACCACCACAGTCACCTGACATGAATGTGATTGAAAATCTTTGGTCTATTTTGGACAATAAAATAAGAACACACAAGATTTCTAATAAGCAAGACCTAAAGAAGGTACTGATGGAAGAATGGAAAAAAATCACACCAGACATCACTCAAAAATTGGTGGATTCAATGCCAAATAGACTCCAGGCTGTCATTAACGCTAAGGGATGTCAACTAAATATTAAAATCAACTTACTTTGTTTTTAGTTTGAACTTAAAGAGACTGTACGAAATAAGCTGTGACATGAATTTTCCTATTTTTTTCTTATTTTATTTTTTTATAGTGTCAAACACTAAAATTTTGAAAAAGTAAATTTTGGAAAATAAAAAACAAACCTTCCTTTCTAAAATGGCATTTATATTTTGTTCAAATTTTTGCTATATTAGGAATTACGACTGCAGCAATTTTTAAACTGTCACTGTACGAAATAAGCTGGGAGCCACTGTATATATATATATATATATATATATATATATATATATATATATATATATATATATATATATATATATATATATATATATATATATATATATATATATATATATATATATATATATATATATATATATATATATATATATATATATATATATATATATATATATATATATATATATATTTATATATATATATATATATATATATATATATATATATATATATATATATATATATATATATATATATATATATATATATATATATATATATATATATATATATATATATATATATATATATATATATATATATATATATATATATATATATATATATATATATATATATATATATATATATATATATATATATATATATATATATATATATATATATATATATATATAGGGACATAACAATTTTATCTATTAATAAAACACCGAAATATCTGAGATATTGGGTTCAAATTTATTGTGGATATATTGCAAGCATTACATTTTATGAATGAAATTCATATGACTACCACGAGCCCGTTTACAGCGATCGGTTCTTTGGACCCAATTTTAAACCACTCTAGCATACATTTCGACCGGAACGTTGGCAATTTCGCGTTGGATGTTCTCTTTGAGCTCGTCTAAAGTTGCTGGCTTGTTGGCATAGACCAGTCACTTGATAAAGCCCCAGAAAAAGAAATCCAATGGTGTTAGATCGCATAAACGAGGCGGCCATTCGACCGGACCATTTCTCGAG
Organism: Megamerina dolium; assembly: GCA_963854835.1. Classification (NCBI taxonomy): domain Eukaryota; kingdom Metazoa; phylum Arthropoda; class Insecta; order Diptera; family Megamerinidae; genus Megamerina; species Megamerina dolium. Next base: position 13,644,667 of record OY978530.1, read on the forward strand.
ATAACACGTTCACCGAATTTGCCTTGCAATAAATCGATTGTGACGTGTGCTGTGTGGCTAGTGGCACCTTCTTGTTGAAACCACATATCGCTGATGTCAACGGTGTCTGAGGAAGCACTTGTGGGTTTGTTGCTGACCAGTAACGCATATTTTGCTTATTGACAAAGCCATTGAGCCAGAAATTAGCTCCATCGCATGATTTTTCGCTCTTAAAGTTGTGACCACCGATTCAGAATTTCGGTAGTAATTTTTAATAGTTTCCAAACGTTACTGGTTCGTGAACTTTACCATGATGAAAATGTTGACTTTAAATAACGTTTTGACATTGACATTGACAGTCTTTCTTTTATTGTGGATTATGAAGCATTACAAGCTCTCCTTCGTAGAACCCTTTTGAATTTGCTTTCAAGTTATACCTGGCCTTCATCTTATCACTTATCATCTGCGATCGCTCTCTGATGAATTGGTGTACTTCATCCAACTGTTCCCGCTTTGGTGAAGTGAAGTTACCTTCGGTTAAACTCGTTGGAGGAACATTTGTATATGTACATCCTTTGGTATTTATCCACGACTTTTCTCAAATATTCCTCCAAGGTACGGTTAAATCGTTTTATCATGCCATTAGATTGTGGATGCAAATGTGTTGTTCGAGTTTTGTATATACCCAACATACTGCACATCTCTTGAAATACAACTGATTTGAAATTTCGACCTTGGTTTGAGTGCAACTCCATCGGTGCACCAAAACGAATAATCCATTGGTTAACGAATACATCGGAACTGTACACTCTTTTTGAATTGGAATGGGGTATACTTCAGGCCATTGACTGAAGTAATCTATAATTATCAGAACATACTTGTTCCCTGCGTTGCTTGTTGGAAATGGTCCAGCTATGTCCATAGAAATTCGCTCAAATGGAGCACCCACGGTGTATTGATGCATCTTCCCCCGAATTTTTTTAGTGAGACCTTTGGCCATTGTACATTACCTGCACCTCCTAATCCAATCAGCGACATGGTCGTGGAATCCAACCCAATAAAATATTTTCTTTATTTTCTCGACGGTTTTGGTGATCCCCAAATGCCCTCCACTGGAAGCATTGTAATACTCTGCTATCACTTCATTTATTCTTGCCTTGGGTACTACTAGAAGATCATTAGTGATTTTTCCATCTTCACTTTCCCATATTCGAAATAAACATCCTTCTCGTAAGTGCAGGCTTTGCCACTGCACCCAGTATGCCTTTGCTATTGAACTCTCATTAGCCATTTCTTTCCAATCTGGACGTACGCCCTGCTCCTTGTATTCCATAATCTTTACGAGATCTGGGTCATTCCGCTGATCTTCTTGCACTCGTTCGGTGATCCATGACTCCTCCGGCAATATATTTTTAAGTAGTATATCGATAATGTGCTTCTTGCTTTCCACTCGAGAAAAACGTTTACACTTCATTTTGCAAGGACGACGAGATAGAGCATCCTCGTTCCCATGATGTCCTCTTTTACGATGTTCGATTGTGAAGTCATAACTCTGCAGCCGTTCAATCCAGCGCGCCAATTGTCTTTCTAGATTTTTAAATGAAAGCACTTTAGCGCTGAATGGTCAGTTCATAGATGAAATGACTGACCGTATAAGTATTTATGGAAATACTTTACACATTCCAGTATTGCGAGCAACTCTTTTCGAGTGACACAGTAGTTTCTTTGTGGTTTTGACAGGATTTTACTGCTATGCTATTTTATGCTATTACTTTTTCTTTACCATCTATGATCTGGGAGAGCACACCACCTATTCCATAGCCACTCGCATCTGTGTCCAACTCAAACTTTTGACCAGGACCTGGGTACGCTAATACTGGTGCTTAACAGAGTCTTTCTTTCAGCTGTTCGAATGCTTTCTGCTGTTCCTCGCCCAACAACAATGGTTTGTTCTTTCTTGTTAGTTCATGCAGACTGCTGGTCATGTTAGCAAATCCAGGAATAAATCCTCTATAGTAGGCACACAATCCTAGGAAGCTTGTTAACTCGTGAACATTCGCCGGAATAGGCCATTCTTGTACTGTTACTTCTTTCTCCTCGTGCGTATGTACCCCTTTTGTTGTTACTTTGTGACCAAGATATTTAACTTTTACCCTGAAGAGTGAATACTTTTTCGGATTCAGTTTAAGCCCTGCTGATTTTATACGCTCAAATACTTCTTTGAATCGAGTACTTCCATCCTTTTTCTTTACCAGTACAACTGGTGATCTCCATGGACTCGCTGATTGTTCAATAACACCTTTTTTCTGCATATCGGTAATCAGCTTAATGGCTTCATCTGTCTTGGCCAATGAAACTCGTTGTGGTGCTTGACGAATTGGTCTAGAATCACCGGTGTTAATGTGATGTTTCAGGATGGTTGTTAATCTACCAATTTTTTCCATTTCAACATTCGCACCGGTACCATTTTATTTCTTTAGGTTCGACTAACGACCTAAAGTATGATGTTTTTATTAGTTATTTCTTTACCCGCTTCCACTACCCACAACTTGCCTGTCCCATCATCCTCATTCATCTGTGCCCAAATCATTGCTTCTGATTTTGCTGAAACCTCTTGGCGTTGACATGCGAGTATTCGTTTGATGTTTCCACTACGCTTGTAACATACGTTCAATGGTAACTCGACATTTGCATAGCTTAGCATCGATTTATTTAAATCTAACGTAAATCCCTTGTCAATCGTAAAATCAACACCAATTATTACGTCATCGATGGTGTCGGCCATAATGAATTCATGTTCCCACGTGCAATTTCCAATCGATACTCGTTTCTTTATCTTACGCAGAATTAGTGCATCCTCACCCGTTGTCGTACGCAAGTTTATTTCCATCAAATGTTCAAACCTCTTCACCAACTTGCTTTTGATTATAGAACGCGATGCACCAGTATCCAGGGTTAACATGAACTCAATATTGTCCAGTTTTCCATCAATAGTCAAGCTGCTTGGCACACGCTGTAGTTGTGAAATGTGAGTGATGGGGCAGTCAGTTTTCGCCCCACTGACCTGACTTTATTTAGTTTAATGATTGATTTCTGTTAGTGGAGCGATAGCTGTCACCTTATTCTCCTTCTTTTGTCTTCCTGGAGAATTCGATATTACTCTACTCTTATTTTCTCGATGAATTCTTCTCAATTACCGGAGAACGCAAGATGACATGAGCACTAAATTTCGAAAGCGAAATCCTGAAGGCTCTCATTACTCCGTTGCACTCGCGATATTAATTCCACTCTATGCAATTGATTCTAGTATTCATTTCCATATTTCCGCTGGAGTGTGTCCATGACTTGCGTTTTCATGACTTTGTCATTAATGGCACCAGAAATTTCATCTACATGCTCTTTTAGTTCTGCAACTTTCTCCTTAATAATCCCAGAAATTTCTTAAAGTTTGTAGTTGATTTATTTCTGGAATTCTCCCAAAGAGTTTTCTTGACGGACGGAATTTTGTTAAACTTTGAGTCAATAGTTTTCTGGAATTCTACCATTACGTTTTCTTGGCAAGACGAATCTTCTTGAATTTCTGAATTGCGTATACGCAATTCAGGCGAATGTTCTTGGAGCTTGTAGTCAGTTATTTTCTTGAATTCTCCCATAGCATTTTATTAGCGAGACGCATTTTATTGTAACTTCGCATTTATTCCTTGCAGTTGCTGCTGCTGCTGTTGCATGATGGTTTTCATAAATTCCAGGTGTTGGCTAATCGAATCTATCTTGCTCTCTTCCTCAGAGTACACAACTTATGTATATCGGCTTCCTCGAAGAACTCATGTTCTTCTACATTAATACCCTTAGCCTCACCAGCAGTTCCGCTTTTGCATCTGATAACGGTAGATTCATCTCTACCAACAGCTTCTTAAGCTGGTCCACTTTTATTTGTTCAATATACATATGTATACTAATATGTATACATATGTATAGGTTTTTTTTTGTTTTGTTTTTTTTTTTTTGCTTCGATACGCTGGAAGGGGGAAATCTTCATAGATACTGAGTAGTCCGTACTATTCAGCATGCACTATTCACACATTGGGGCTATACCCCAATATGTACCTACGTACTAAAACCACCTCCCCCGATATCACTGTCTTGTTCATCCTTGTGGTACCACCAATCAAGGCATTCCTTCGCAAGGCATTATTTGAGTGTTTTCACTCTCCGCTATTTCTTGTACGTGCTGCCTGTTCGCCACGTAGTAATCTTTGCATCATTCTTGTAATGATGTCTGCTGACGCGTTCCATGCTTCTTTCGAGGAGAGCATGCATCGGATAATTCCCTCCGGTGTTAGCGGCCGTAGCATTAACCGTTCCAGCTGGGAGCGCTCGCTTTCAAACCTGACGCACCTCAATAGTACATGTTGTGCGTTCTCAATTTCGTGCTTGCAATAGAGGCACCACGGGTCATCAACGTGTTTGTATCTATACAAATACTCTCTAAAGCATCCATGGCCACTGAGGAACTGGGTCAGGTGGTAGTGTATCTCTCCATGTTTCCTGTCTATCCAAGTTTTTATATTGGGTATTAGTGTATGTGTCCACCGCCCTTTAGTCGATGCGTCCCATCTATATTGCCATACTCGCTCACTATGGCTAATTATATTTTCTACTTCTATCCGCTCAGCCTGCGGTAGTTTTTTATTATCACGAATTGACCTCGCTTGGGCCGCTATGATATCAATAGGACACCGGCACGCGATTACATTCGCTGCATCATTAGAGACTGTGCGAAATGCGCTACAGACTCTTAGGGATGATAATCTGTATGCAGCTGTTATCCCTCTCATGTAAGAGCTACAACCTGTCGCTGTAGCCCACACGGGTGCAGCGTACATTACTATCGATGTGTTGACACCTGTGAGTAGATGTCTAATCGGTTGACGTGGTCCACCAATATTCGGCATGAGCCTCGACATTGCCGCACTTGCTTTTGCTGCTTTAACACCCGCATATTTGAGGTGTTCTTTAAAATTTAACCTATGGTCCAATAGGACTCCCAAGTACTTAATGTATGGCATGGATGATATGATGTGGCTACCAACACGCACATCAATATGCTCTACCTTCTTCCGGCTACTCATTAATACTGCTTCGGTTTTATGATCCGCGAGATCTAGTCCCGCTAACTCAAGCCACTGTTTAACACTTTTAATTGTTTCTTCAGCGTTTCGTTTTACTTCCGGCAGAGTTTTTGCAACTACCGTGATAGCGATATCGTCTGCATACCCAATGATATTTACTCCTTTCGGCTTCTGTATTTTAAGTATACCGTCGTACATAATATTCCAGAGAAGTGGTCCCAGTACCGAGCCTTGCGGTACTCCACCCGTCACCTTGTACTGCTTTGGTCCTTCTTCTGTGTCATAGTACAAAGTTCTACTTTTAAAATAATTTGTAATTATTCGAATCAAGTACGCCGGTGCATGGATACCTCGAAGAGCATTTAGTGTATACGACCAATTTGCTGAATTAAAAGCATTTTTGATATCTAGGGTTACGACAACACAATATTCTTTACTGCCCCCTCTCCATCTTTTCCCTTCCATTGCTTTTTTTGCAATTTCACACACTTTTTCAATCTCATCGACAGTACTGCGCTTTTTCCTGAATCCATATTGCCATTCAGAAAGGCCTGTTTCACCTTCAGTGTATTTTTCCAGTCTAGAGCATATGATCCGCTCCAGTACCTTACCCGCAGTATCCAGGACACATAGTGGACGATATGAAGACGGTTCATCCGGTGGTTTATCGCCTTTGGGGATTTGGCGTTTCCACCGACGTGGAAATGATCCTTCTCTAAAGCAGGCCGTGTATAGTTGCGCAAAAACTTCTGGCTTCATTTTAATTGCTGTTTTGAGTACCACGTTAGGTATACCATCAAGTCCTGGGGTTTTCTCATTTTATATTTTATGTGCAGCTGTGGCAACTTCGTCTAGGGTTATAGGTGGAATTGTGTCTATATCAACTTGGATTTCAGATTCAACCATTTCCGAGCTCTGTTGTGGGAATAAGCCATTTACGATATTTGACATAATGGTCGGGCAGATGGGGGAATTAGCATTATTGCTATTAACTTTATTCAGCACAATCCTGTACGCGCTCCCCCAGGGATTGTTTTGCACTTCTTAAGTTAAGAAAAGCCTGCTTTTTGCTCTTGGATATCGCTTTCCGTAGCAGTTTCCTTATCGCCTTGTACTGCGATTGCAAATTCCCATATTGTTCTATACCTCTACCCCTCTCTTGCATTCTGCGGTGTCTATGACATTGTGAGCGTAGGCTAGCTATATCTTCGTTCCACCAGTATACTAGGGCCCTCCCGTTACTTTTCCCCTTTCGAGGCATTGCTGCGTCACATACTTTCTCAAGTAATCGCATTACATGCTCTGCTTGTTTTTCAGCATTTCCTTGGATTGTATACAGATCATTAAGGACGTAGTCCAAAACGTCCATATCAAGTTTTTTAACTTTCCAGCCTTTTGTTTGTGCCTTTGTTTGTGTTCTGCGTAATTGAAACCTTGTAGTAGGTTTCGTATTGAACACAATAGCCATATGGTCGCTATGTGTATATACATCCGACACTTTCCATTCCATAACTCTTGCTAACGTACGGCTTGCGAATGTAATATCCACAACTGATCCTCCTCTTCCATTATCAAAGGTGAATGCATTACCATGATTCAGCACCACCATGTCTAAACAGGCGAACGCTTCTAAGAGTAGAGTCCCTCTACGGTTCGTGCGTACACTACCCCACTCCGTAGCCCAGGCACGGAGTGGGGTAGCTCCTCTCGCTTCATTCACCAATCGGTCTACCATATCTTCGAATTCTTGTATTGTTGCACTTGGCGGTGCATAGCAACTGTAGAAATGTACTCCTTTAATTTGTGCGTAGACAAAGCCTACATGTTGGGTGCTACTTTTGCGTTCAAAAGGCAGATTGCCGCAGGTCCATATCGCTGCTTTACTGCTCATGTCGCTTAACCACTTTCCATTATTTACTAGATTTTTGTATTGCTCGCTTATTAGTGCAACGTCAATTTGTTGTTCAGCTATTGTTTTCAGTAGGATATCTTGTGCTGCTTCACAGTGGTTTAGATTTATCTGAATGCACCTAATTATTCTGTTTTCTTATTTCTTGTAGAGCTGCTTTATAAGCTGGGCATTTATAGCATCCTGTAGGGTGTTCGCTTCCACCTTTACTTCCTGGTTCACAGATAACACATTTGGGCTGTGCTTTACACATATGTATATGTGTACATATGTATATGTACATATATCTATATACCTATGTATGTATGTATATCGGCTTCCTCGAAGAACTCATGTTCTTCTACATTAATACACTTAGCCTAACCAGCAGTTCCGATTTTGCATCATCTCTACCAACAGCTTCTTAAGCTGGTCCACTTTTATTTGTTCAATATACTTACAGTGGCTCACAGCTTATTTCGTACAGTGTATATATTTTTATGTACATGGCTGTAACATCGAAACTAAAAAACTTATCAATAAGTTTTGAATGTAGATGTCTATGTATGTGTTTAGTAAACCTAATAAGAAAACGGGGAACCCCAAAAATTGTTCTTTTTGTCATGCAAGAGAGAAAAACTATTGATCAGCTGATTTTCAGCTCACATCTTATTTCGTACACAAACTTCAATGTAAGTAAGTTTCATTCTGCCGCGCAGTTACAAAGTTTTTTTGAATTGTATGAGTTTTTGGACCTTTTTAACTATTATAACAATTTTTATTATTATTATTTTAAATAGTTAAAGTGCTGTAAATTAAACATTTAGCGTTATGGGTCGTCGTACAACGATGGAACAGCGTAAACTGGTAATTAACCATTTTAGGAAAGGTCAGAGTGTGCGAAAAATTGCTGAAATGACAAATTTAAGTGCCTCAACTGTCCAATACATCATTCAACGCTTCGTTCGCGAAAATCGGTTGGAGAACAAGGGCAGAGAAGCACCTAATAAGATTTTCAACGCTTCAGACGAGCGTTATATTGTACGAAAAATTAAGAAAAATCCAAAGTTATCCGCTCCGAAGTTGGCTGCAGAGGTTCAGCGTGAAATAGGAAAATCATCCAGTGCTGAAACTGTCCGACATGTGCTGCGCAATCATGACTTGAACGGTCGAGTAGCCCGAAAGAAACCATTCATTTCGAAAATGAATATACAACGCCGACTTGACTTCGCCAAAGAGCATATTATTAATACTCCTGCGTTCTGGAATACCGTTATTTTCGCGGATGAGTCTAAGTTTAATATTTTTGGCTCGGACGGAATGTCATATGTTTGGCGTAAAGCGAATACCGAGCTAAACAAGGAGAACCTTAAGCCCACAGTGAAGCATGGTGGCGGTAGCGTGATGGTTTGGGCCTGTATGTCAGCAGCCGGAGTAGGTGAATTGGTTTTTATTGAGGAAACAATGGACAAAATGAAGTACCTCGAGATTCTGAAAAACAATTTACTTCAAAGTGCAGACAAACTGGGTTTGCGGGAAGAATTTCGGTACTACCAAGATAATGACCCAAAACATAAATCTGGGATTGTGCAATCTTGGCTTATTTGGAACTGCCCACACTTGATGTCTCCACCACCACAGTCACCTGACATGAATGTGATTGAAAATCTTTGGTCTATTTTGGACAATAAAATAAGAACACACAAGATTTCTAATAAGCAAGACCTAAAGAAGGTACTGATGGAAGAATGGAAAAAAATCACACCAGACATCACTCAAAAATTGGTGGATTCAATGCCAAATAGACTCCAGGCTGTCATTAACGCTAAGGGATGTCAACTAAATATTAAAATCAACTTACTTTGTTTTTAGTTTGAACTTAAAGAGACTGTACGAAATAAGCTGTGACATGAATTTTCCTATTTTTTTCTTATTTTATTTTTTTATAGTGTCAAACACTAAAATTTTGAAAAAGTAAATTTTGGAAAATAAAAAACAAACCTTCCTTTCTAAAATGGCATTTATATTTTGTTCAAATTTTTGCTATATTAGGAATTACGACTGCAGCAATTTTTAAACTGTCACTGTACGAAATAAGCTGGGAGCCACTGTATGTATACTAATATGTATACATGTGTATATGTATATATATGTATATGTGTACATATGTATATGTACATATATCTATATACCTACATTGAAGCTCTCCACTACATTTTTATAAAGAGTTACTCTATATAATTGTTACTGAAAATTTGAATTCTACAACCAAAATAAATAAATAAATAAATAAATATAGTAAATATTATTATTACCTTTTTTTAATTTTTTTAAATGTAACGTATTGTAACGAATATCGATGTATGTACATGAACATACGTAAAACGTAAACATATTTTAACGCTGCATGCATATAACAGTGTAAAGATGGAGCAGTATTAAATATAATTTTAAATAAATATTTAATTCGATATTTAAAAATTTCATACACTGTAAAAAAGTTTTGAGACATTAAATTTTAAAACACTGAAACACGTTTAATTTTTTTTCATGTTTTACGATATCCATTTTCCAAAATGTTTATAAAATAAATATGTGGCTCTTATAGGCCCCAATGCCTCCTTTGGCCGAATTTCTCTTCCACTAAGTTAACGTACGTACGGGTTAAGTTTTGAGCAGTATTAGAAGGGTTACGAACGGTAAAACCATTGTGACATCACTTTTTCTGAGCTCTGTTACAGAGCTCTTTTAGAAGCGTATTCATAACAAATTGTTACTGTTGGCAGAATTCCAAATTAATTGCCAGCCGATAGATACTCTTCGAAAAAAAAATCTTGTTGATATTAGAGCTGTGCGTTAACCGGGGATCACAAGACCAACGTACTAATCACTGAACTACAGCACCCACCCCTCTCATCTTTTTTCTCGAGATATGGAAGTATCAAAAAGTTTCAACTTCCGAGTGTAAGGTGCTTGCAGTTTTATACCAGATGATTCTCCGAACTATATCAAATAACATATCCAAATTTGTAAATCAATTGCTATTAATATAGGTGCTACCGGTAAAATGGCTGTGCGAGGGTTTTTGATACAAATTTCTCAATGTGTGCCGCGTCAATAGTCGATTTAACGATGTCCGTTTATCTGGCGTTCATGCTATCAAACTTACCCAAACACACATATTTGCTGTTGATTTTAAATCAATCAAATCATGTGCTTTTTCTTGGCTTTGTGATTTTACTAATCGGTCATTCTCATTCTAATCATTTTGGGTGATTGTTCGTTCTTGAATCAAGAGGAGAATATTTCGAATAAATATACCGAAAAATTAGCAGATATCGTGTTTTAGTTGTGTTTTCTAGTGGCAGTCTTAATACATAATTTTCCCACCTTGTATATATATATATATATATATATATATATATATATATATATATATATATATATATATATATATATATATATATATATATATATATATATATGCATATATATACATATATATATACATATGTATATACATATGTATATAAATAAAAAAAAAAATAATAAGGACAGTGGCATGCTGTTAACGAACTTGATGCGGACGCAGAAATGTGGGGAAATTACAGGGTGTTAACTGAACTAATTTATTGCGAACAAATTAAAGAAAAGTTTTTTGTTTAGTTTTAGCCAGATATGGCAAACTGTTGAAATTTATTTTCATCTTTAACATTAGGTGCGATTTTGGCATGTGAAAAAAAATAAGGACACTTCTTGTTTTAATTAAAAATTAACAATATCAAATAAAAAAAAGAAACTAGTTTACATTCGTCTGTGTTAAAATTCATTTCTAATTTGTTTAATACTTCGTCGAAAATCCTCGGTTGTTTAAAACTGATCGACATCGCTTCGGCATGGAATCAACTAGGTTTTTGCAGACGGAAACCGGAATTGCGTTCCATGAATCTTGAATAAGTTGCCAAAACTCGTCGCTGTTACTTGGACACTTTCCTCTTATTGACGCTTTTACTGTATTCCACAAATTTTCGATGGGGTTTAGATCTGGGGATTGTGGTGGCCACTCCATCACAGTAATTTGTTGACCCCAAACCACTCTTTTGTACACTTCGCCGTGTGTTTGGGGTCATTGTCTTGCTGAAATATCCACCTAAGTGGCATATTATCTTCAGCGTACGTTAGCATACAATCTTGAAGAATTGCAACATAATCTGTTGCCTTCATAGTGCCCTGTATGCGATGGAGCGGCCCCACACCATTGTATGAAAATGATCCCCAGACAATAATGTTCCCGCCGCCATGTTTAACGGTCTTTATTGTATATTTAGGATTATAGGCTGTGTTTGGAGGTCTTCTTACGTGATGAATACCTCGATCTGAATTAAACAAGTTTATTTTTGTCTCGTCTGACCAAAGAATGTTACGCCATTTTTCTTTAGACCAACACACATGTTCATCAGCAAACTTTAGTCTTTGTTGCACGTTCCTCTTGGATAGCATAGACACTTTTCTCGGGCTTCGAGACTTGAAGTTTTCCTTTATAAGCACTTTGCGAATAGTTGATGGATCGACATCAATATTCAACTCACTTTTAATTTGTTTGGATGAGATAAACGGATTCTTCTTAACGCAGCGAATTAAATTTTTTTTGACTGACAGTGTAATTTTTGGCTTTCTGCCACGCGTTTCACTCTGGGGAACCCTCTTAACTGCGTTCTCCACCATTGTTTTGGAAATTTTGAGAAATTCCGCCACTTTTCTATACGAATTCCCCTGTTTGACCAAATTTTTAATGTGTTCTCCAGTTTTCAGATCGCAGTGCTTACCCTTTCCCATATCTATCCAATAAGGAAAAAATCCAAGCTCTAATTGATTGGTATTAAAACTAAAGTAGTATTCTTACCTTATCTCTGAAAAAAAACAAGTTTTAGTAAAGATATTTACGATATTGTTTTGAAACGACACAATGTCCTTATTAATTCGCACAACCGTACACTGGCTTTGTTGAACACGGAATGACTTTTAACAAAATGTGTGCAAATACTTTGCATTTATGTAACGGAACTTGTTTTTGGAAATAGTGAGTGACGATAATATACCGTTAACTGGAAGCAATTTGCTCGGCTTACTTAGATTGTATTGAAGTTTCGTTTTGACGCGTCTCTGTCCTTATTATTTTTCACATAACTGTATGTATATATATACATATATATATATATATACATATATATACATATATTTATATATATATACATATATATATATATATATGTATATATATATATATTTATATATATATGTATATATATATATATGTATATATATATATATATATATATATATATATATATATATATGTGTATATATATATATATATATGTATATATATATATATATATATATATATATATATATATATATATATATATAGAGAGAGAGAGAGAGAGAGACATTGGGCTGAAAACGTAGGCGAAGAGAATACCCGTTATCAAGAACAGCTATCTAATCGACAACAACTGACCTACTTCGATGAGAACAGAACAGTTGTCGAATAATCAGCATCAAGTCAAGTCGTATCTGTCGTACACAAACATCATTATATTTATCATCATCAATTTATATTTAACTTCATTATATTTATATTTTTCCTTAAATAATTACATTTCTTTGGATTAACTTTCCATTTTGTAACTATATTACTTTTTTAAAATAAACTTGAATTACCTACCTACATTAAGGAGCTTAATCGGCGAGCTTTACATATGAGAAGCGAGCACCGTAGAAAATATTTTACGCGATCACACGTGGCAATTTATACTACAAAAAACTTTCAGTAGAAGAAATAAAGTCAATTATAAAAAAAAACGGGGCGCACGATACGGTCAGAAAATCATAACGACTTAATTCGTGAAGCAGCTGAAATATCGTTTAACAACCCGATAATGCCGAAGGTCCATGAGGTAAAAAGTGCAGGTAGATTCCTGGGTGGTGAATCTGTTGAATCTTCCGGAAGTAGACCAGTTGATAGAGAAGCAGTGATGGTGGATCATACGACGAACGGGGAACGAGTAACGGCAGTGACGTTAATGGCACTGCACATGGAAGTGGTGATTTATCCGAGCTTATAAAATTGCTTACGTTTAAATTCAATGGAAAAAGTTGAGCTTAAAACGAATATTTCAGTTGAAAGCTTCAGAAAAATCATACCAGATTATGATGGCGATACAATCCCCATAGCACAGTGGATAGAACATTTTGAAAAGAATGCAGAGGCATATGGTCTTAATGCCAAGCAAAAAGATGTGAATGTCCGCAACAAAATGGTAAAGGCAGCACAAGTTTTTGTGGAAACAGTAACGGTGAGCGATTACGCACCGTTAAAAAATAAACTCATAGAAGAATTCGGCAAAGAGCATTGCAGTGCTGAATTGCACAAAGAACTTAGCAAACGAATGAAGAGAACAGCTGAAAGCTTTCATGAGTACATACTACAAATGAGAAAAATAGCGGCTTTAGGAAATATAGAGGAACTTTCAGTTATACGGTACATTGTGGATAGTTTACCTATATGAGGTGAGCTGAAATATACACTTTACAACGTAAAATCATTTAAGGAGTTAAGAGAACAGTACACAATTCTGGAAAGAGCATGCTTAGATGAAGCACATGTGGATAATATAAAACCACACAAAGTGATGATGCCTGACAACAGGACAGGGCAGGGTTTTAACTGCGGTTCAACAGAGCATAAGAGAAACGAATGCACATCAACTGCACCAAAATGTTTTAAATGTAATAATAAAATAAATAAATATGTGGCACTTAAAGCCCCAAAGGGCTCATTGGCCGAGCTTCTCTTCCATTACTGTTGTGCGTCTTAAATTTTGCACAATATTAGAAGGGACCTACTTATTTTAGCCGGTTCCGAACGGCAGTACACTTGTGACATCACTTTTTCTGAGCTTTGTCACAGAGTTCTTTTAGAAGCTTTTTCATGGCATGTTGTTACTATCGGAAGAATTGCCAATTGCTTGCGACAGGTGGGTACCGTTCGAAAGAAAAATCTTATCGATATTAAATTTGTTATGCATCAGCCGAGGATTGAACCACGACCTACAGATCAGAAGGCGAACACACTAACCACTGAGCTACGGCACCCATGTAATAAATAAATGTAATAATACGGAACATAATTTTAAAAACTGTAATTTTCAACCAGGTACGGACTTAAAACGAGTACACTATGTAGCGAATAGGAATATGTAAAAATCTGCGTTTTTAGAGGGCAAAGAATTTTCATGCCTAATCGATAGTGGAGCTGAAGTTTCCTTAATGAAGCTTGGAGCATTCAAACTGAATTTTAAAAACAAATCATTGGATCGTCACACATCGGACATTGTAGGATTGGGTGGTACGGTGACGATACCAGCAGGACGTTTCAGATGCGAAATAGAACTAGCTGGGTTGAAATGTCAGCAGTGGATTCCTGTCGTACAAGACAATGCTATTAATCATGTCAAACTGGGCTTTGACATAATAAGCAAGTTCAGATATAGTGTGGATGAGCATAGCTATAGCTTTACTGCGCTTATACCTTAGTCGACGGCAGAAAAAGAAACGTACCAAATGATGAATATTTGCATAAATAACAAGAAAGAAAACCTTGAAGTAGTTGCACCTCGAAATTTTAGAAGTGTTATCGAGCACATAAAGGATGATTATGTGCCGAACAAAGCCGCAGCTAGTCCCGTTGTTATGAAAATTATGCTTGAGAAAGAAGAATCGATTTATGCATCACCAAGTAGGCTACCTTCACACGAAGAAATAGTTGAGGAAAAAGTTGCTGAATGGCTTGAAAAAGGCATTATAAGGCCTTCTACTTCGCTGTATTGTAGTAGAGTCGTCGTTGTGAACAAGAAAGACAATACCAAACGGATATGCGTGGACTACCGTAAATTGAATAAGATTGTGTTCAAAGACAGATTTCCGGTACCGCAAATGGAGGATATCATTGATCACCTAGAATTTTTAAAAATATTCAGTGTATTGAAGATCAAAAATGCTTTTCTGCACTTGCCAATAGAGGAAGAAAGACTGCGATTTACGGCGTTTGTTATTAAGAATGGAATATATGAATTCAATTTTGCTCCTTTCGGATTTTGCAACTCACCAACATATTCCATACGTTATATTAACTCCATATTTCGCGATCTGGTAAATGAAGGTGTTCTACAACTATACATGGATGATATTATAGTGTATTTTAAAGACGAAAAAGACGGTTTAAGTAAGTTGAAAAAAGTTCTTAATGTTGCAGCAACGTACGGATTAAGATTGAACTGAAAAAAATGCAAATTCCTCCAAACAACGGTTGAATTTCTGGGACTTGTGATTGAAGATGGTAAAATTCTGCCAAACTCGGAAAAAACGAAAGCAGTAAACATTTTGGCGAACCTAAAAATATAAAAGGCATTCAATCATTTCTCGGTCTTACAGGCTTTTTCAGACGTTTTATAAAGAATTAATCTGATATGGCTGCTCTGCTGACAAACTTGCTTAAAAAAGAAACGACTTTTAAAATAAGTGAAAATGAATGCAACGCAATTAGTAAATTGAAAAATGCACTAATTTCTGAACCGGTTTTATACATTTATAGCAGATACGCAGAAACAGAGCTACACACTGACGCTTCGAGATGGGGTTTTGGTGCAATACTTTTACAAAGGAGGGTAAAATAAGGTCCCTTCTAATAGTGTCCAAAATTTAACACGCACAGCAGTACTGGAAGAAAAACTCTGCCAAAGAGACCTTCGGGGCTTATAAGTGCCACATATTCATTTTTTTGCGTAGGATAACTCTTACTAACAGGTGTTACTTTGGGCTGAGTAAGCAATTGAGAAGTCGAGCCCTCTCTCGAAGAACGAAAACTACTCTCTACAAGTCTCTCATCATGCCTGTCCTAACATATGGCGCTGAAGCATGGACAATTTCCACCTCGGATGAGCGAATGCTTAGAGTTTTTGAGAGAAAAGTCCTACGCAGGATCTTTGGACCTATTTGCGTTGGTGGCGAGTACCGAATAAGGTACAACCATGAGCTGTACGAGCTGTATGCCGATATTGACATAGTAAAGCGCATCAAAATCCAGCGGCTGCGCTGGCTAGCTCATGTCGAGCGAATGGAAGAACACGCTCCAGCTAAGAAGGTGTTATATTCGGAACCCGCTGGAGGACGACGCAGAAGAGGAAGACCAAACCTCCGGTGGAAAGATCAAGTACTGGAGAACCTGACGGCGCTTGGAATTTCTAACTGGCGCCAGCTAGCGAAGAACAGAGATGGCTGGCGAAGCATGTTATTTTCGGCCTAAATCGATATTCGGTTGTTATGGCCACATAAGTAAGTAAGTAATTAATTTTTTTTTTAATTTAATTTTTTATTTGTTATATTTATCCCTTTGCGTTTTAAAAGCTGTTATATAGCTGTTTCTATATTAAACATTTTGGATATTGTGGAATATTTTTGAACAAAATTTACAAAAATATTAAAATCATTTTACTTTCTTGTACATCATAAAAGATAGTGACTCAAAGAATTCCTTAATACTGTGATAAGTAAGCCTCTATTTTTTTAGTGAGGTTCTGTAATAATATGCTTAAGCAATGAAATGTTTGGGATGTGGTGTGGTAAACATTTCAAGGTCAAAATATGAAAAAGGCCACCGAATAGTAGGAAAATCAACAGATAGCTGCCTAACAGTGATGCCCAGAGAAGTAAGAAATATGGCCTATAATTGGCCAAAATCATTTTTGTACAATCGTCTCCCATAAATTTTTACTCCCCAACATTTCCTCTAAAATATTTTTACATATGTACACCATTCGAGGGTTCACTTAAAAAGTTATTGTAAAACATCTGCGAAATCGACTAAGATCCCATTATCTGCCCTTAGATCCAACTTTAACGGTTAAAATGTTTTACCAATGCTATTAATTGATACTACTCCATGTTTACCAAGAACATTCCAACCTTCCATGTGCACCCCTCAGGTAGTAGCCTCCACGAAATTAACCAAAGGTATGAAAATCGACACACATCCCCGAAGCTATCCAAAAATATTGGAAAACCGTAAGTTACTTTGTAATAATATTTCCCCCCAATATACTTGCCCTAACCGTCCAACTGTTATGGGAACTGTATTGGTTCATATCACTCTCAGGATGCTTTTGCAGAGATTTAATATATTTACAAGCCCCATTTGATTTTTCTCCGTAACAGAATAACATAATATTTCTGTTGTTCCGAACTATCTACATACTACTACAAACGAAATTTTAGATGGGATCTAAACTAACCTAACCTAATACATTTGCTATTGCTTTGTTTCATACATGTATATGCTACATTTAAAGGCTACGTTAAAATAATAACAATTATTTTCAAAATAATAAATTGTTATGTCCATATGTCCATTGTGTCCATATCCATAATTTATTTACACATACCTGCTAGTAAAAATATTACATAGTCCTAACGTAACCAACAAGTATAATCTTCTCATGATAATCTTTTATACATATTAAGTATTTACAATATATTTGTATAAAGCATTAAAAAAAAATTTAACTAACAAAGAACATGAAATGAAATATGAACATGCTCATAGAATTGTTGTGTTAAATTTGTGCGTAGTTTTCAAAATTATTGTCACCAAAATTAGTAGTACACGAGTGCCACACATATCCATTTACGAGTATTATATACGCATAAAATATATCCTTCAACTATTGAAATTTGACTCTAACTACAACAATATAGTTGTACTACAAACGTGACTTGGAAAAAATTTAAATATTATCTATCCCTATACTCGTACATACAAATATGTTTGTCTGTTCTTGCTAGTTAGTTCACTTGTGTAACAAATATATGTATATATAAATGAACGTGTGTCACATAGACATTTTTTTGCAATTGTCGTTGAAGCGTTTTTAATTTCAATTAGCGAATCAAAATAGTAACTTTGTATTTAAGGTGTTTTGAAGGTAATTTTCACCCTGTATACTATTGGAGTAAAAAAACTACGGAAGGGAGTCTAAGTTACATAGTTACCATTTGAAGACAAAAGCAGCATATCTCGCAATGAAAAAGTTGCGGCACTATTTACTTGGTATAAACTTTACTTTGGTGACAGATTGTTCTGCATTCCAGCTCACAACAAATAAAAAAGATATGCCTTCATCAGTCGTCAGGTATGTCTAATCGACAACAACTGACCTACTTCGATGAGAACAGAGCAGTTGTCGAATAATCAGCATCAAGTTAAGTCGTATCTTTCGTGCGCAAAAATCATTATATTTATCATCATCAATTTATATTTAACTTCACTATATCTATATTTTTCCTTAAATAATTATATTTCTTTGGATTAACGTTCCATTTTGTAACTACATTACTTTTTTATTTTTATATTATTATTACTTTTTTAAAATAAACTTGAATTACTTTTCTACATATATATACATATATATATATATATATACATATATATATATATATATATATATATATATATATATATATATACATATATATACATATATTTATATATATATGTATATATATATGTGGCGAAAATCTCCTCGGTTAGAGGTTGTGCGTTGGGTTTGGGACCCGCCACATAAAAAAAACCCCCAATGAAAAAAACAAATATGCCTCGGATAAGCACTACCGCTTTTGTTGATGACCCCCGCAAACAAGAAAAGGACAACGATTTACGGATATGCAGATGGAATGTCCGATCCCTTTATAGGGAGGGTGCCTCTATCCAGCTGGTTGATGTCCTCGAAAAATACAGAGCTGACATCACCGCTCTCCAGGAAATGCGATGGACGGGACAGGGCTGCTCCAAAAGAGCGTCCTGTGACATCTACTACAGTTGCCATGCTGAAAGGCACGAATTATTATGTGGATTTTTGGTCAGCAAGAGACTACGACATCTTGTCTCACAGTTCACGCCTGTGAACGAACGGCTGGCCACAATCCGCATCAAGGCAAAATTTTTCAACATCAGCCTTATATGTGCCCACGCTCCGACGGATGAGAAGGACAATGTGACCAAGGAGAGCTTCTTTCAGCGCCTCGAAGAAACTTATGACCGCTGCCCCCGCCACGATATCAAAATCGTGCTTGGCGACTTTAATGCCAGGGTGGGCAAGGAAGGTACCTTTGGTCCAACTGTCGGAAAATTCAGCCTCCACCAGAACACCTCCGATAACGGAATGAGGCTGATCGACTTCGCCGCAGCACGAAACATGGTAATTGGTGGTACCAGATTCCAGCATCTCGACATCCACAAAGCGACATGGCTGTCTCCAGATCAACGAACAAGAAATCAAATTGATCATGTGGTGATTGACGGAAGGCATGATTCCAGTGTGATGGACGTGAAATCGATCCGTGGTGCTAACATCGACTCGGATCACTACCTTGTTGCAGCTAAGGTGCGCACACGCCTATGTGTCGCAAATAACAAGAGAAGTCCCACACAGAGAAAGCTCGACGTCAGTAAGCTGCGATCACCAGAGACAGCAGATGCATTTGCCACTCGACTATCGGATCTGCTTATGCAGAACACTCCCCCACTTGATGATACATGCGCACGGTGGACACATATATCCCACTCCATGACTACTGCTGCCGAGGAGGTAATCGGTTACTACCGGCCTCTGAGGAATGAGTGGTATGGTCAGGAGTGTCGCGACGCTACCGCAGAGAAAGACGCCGCCTACAGAAAAACCCTGCGTGCAGGCGCAACGCGAGCTGTTAAGGAGCGGTATAGAGAGAAAAGGAGTGCAGAGAGACGTCTTTTCAGGCGCAAGAGGAGGGAGTTGGAAAGACGCGAGTGTGAGGAGATAGAGATGTGTACCGACAAGAATGAGACTCGAAAATTCTTTGAAAAGATCAAGCGCCTGAGTGGAGGTTTAAATGCCGGAGCGTCTTCTTGTCGTGATGGAAATGGGAATCTGGTTACGGATGTCCAGAGTGTACTGAGCCTATGGAGGGAACACTTCTCCACGTTACTGAATGGCGATGCTACGAACAATTCCGCCAGTGGAGGAGTTTGCCCGATAACCCCAATTACAGATGATGGTGTTGATATTCCATCACCCGACTATGTCGAGGTTGAAACGGCCATTTTAAGGCTGAAGAACAACAAAGCTGCAGGTGCTGATGGCCTGCCTGCCGAGTTGTTTAAGACCGGAGGCGATGAGCTGCTCACCCGCATGCACCAGCTCATAAGCAGAATATGGTCGGATGAAAGCATGCCTGATGATTGGAGCTCAGCTCAGCTCAGTGTTCTATGTCCTGTACATAAAAAAGGAGACTCCACAATTTGCGCCAACTACCGTGGAATAAGTCTCCTGAGCATCGCATACAAGGTGCTATCGAGCGTACTGTGTGAAATCCACCATCGACCAGATTTTCACACTGCGCCAAATCCTGGAGAAGACCCAAGAAAAACAGATCGACACACACCACCTATTTGTTGATTATAAAGCCGCTTTCGACAGTCCGGTAAGGGATTACCTCTACGCAACAATGTCTGAGTTCGGTATTCCTGCAAAGCTCATTCGACTTTGTAGAATGACACTGCATAACTCCCGTTGTGCAGTGAAAATTGGGAAGGACCTCTCCGCACCGTTTAATACCGAACGGGGTTTCAGACAAGGTGATTCGTTATCGTGCGACTTCTTCAATCTTATTATGGAGAAAATAATACGAGCTGCTGATCTACGACATAATGGCACTATCTTCAACAAAAGTGTCATGCTGTTAGCGTATGCTGATGATATTGACATAATCGGCATGAACACGCGAGCAGTCAGTGCAGCGTTCTCAGAGTTGGAAAGAGAGTCGCGTCGGATGGGTCTAACGGTGAACGAGGGCAAGACGAAGTATCTAGTGTCAACAAACAAAGAGTCCCGGCGTCTTGGACAGCACGTCACTGTTGACAACTACGCTTTTGAAGTAGTAAGGGACTTTGTCTATCTTGGAACCAGCATTAACAGCAGTAATGACGTCAGCTTGGAGATCATGCGTAGGATAACTCTTGCTAACAGGTGTTACTTTGGGCTGAGTAAGCAATTGAGAAGTCGAGCCCTCTCTCGAAGAACGAAAACTACACTCTACAAGTCTCTCATCATGCCTGTCCTAACATATGGCGCTGAAGCCTGGACAATTTTCACCTCGGATGAGCGAATTCTTGGGGTTTTCGAGAGAAAAGTCCTACGTAAGATCTTTGGACCTATTTGCGTTGGTGGCGAGTACCGAATAAGGTACAACCATGAGCTGTACGAGCTGTATGCCGATATTGACATAGTAAAGCGCATCAAAATCAAATATATGTCGAGTCCCTCTCTAAACCAGTGTAAATCTACCGGTTAGATTCTTTCCACTAGGTACTACTTTTTCAAGCGTATTTTTTCGCTATTGAACATCTTATGCGCCAATTTTTCAGCGATTAATGTTTTCATCTTATCCTCTTCGATTCTGCGTTGTTTTTTCTATATAGAGATATTTGCGGAAAACCATGCCGAGAGAGTAGATATGGTATATAGTGGTTTACATCTACTACATGACATTTCCACGTGTAGGATTTTTTCTAGTCATATCTGTATTGTGGGGGCTCTTGTTTGCCGCCGAATATTGTCCGCTCATACTTCTTTGCGTTTAGTAAGACCGATAGGGTCGTGTCCATGAGAAGTCGAGTGGTTGTTGCCATTAGACACGATAGCGAAGGTATTATTTTGGCTGATTTCTCCGACATATGCGGGATTGTTCCATTCTAACGCCTATGTACAATACTTCAACAACATCAAAGACATATTTGTTTCGGAATAGACAACGGCAAGTTCAAAATGGCTTGCTGCTAGCTAGAGTCCGTGTATAGGACAAGCTTGGGTAGGTTAGGTTATACGGCCGCCCTCCAAGAAGGGGCGGGGGCGCACTTAGGCCAAAAAATCGGACCGTTTTGATACCATGCGTCGATGATGCTATATATCCTGCGTTTTCTCTGTCGAGGGGAACCATTGGGATTTGCTTATGAATAGAGCAATGTCCCTGACATCCGCGGGTGCTAGGTCTGTAGTATCCGTAAAGAAATGATTCTCTAATAGGGTATGCTTTCTGCGTGCCAAGGCGGGCATCTGCAGAGGAAGTGGTAAACAATTTCCTCCTTGTCCTCGTCTTGGCAGGTGCTACAAAAATCAGTGAGTACAACAATTATATCACTAATAATTTTCCTACTCATTGACAAAAGAGAGCAAGTTATTCCTTTGTCAAGGGTTGGCGAGATATGCCTAGTAGTCATACAAGAGCTCTCATCCCGCCATCTTCTGTTGGCTGTGAGAGAAATTGTTGTGTGATGAAAAGCTTGCATGTTGCAAGCGGAATTCTTGCTTGAGATGTATAGATCTCTGGCATCCTAGTGCTTAATCTCACCAATACATCTGTCTCACACTTCTCAAGAATTGAGTAGAATCCTTTAGACACGGTAGTTCTTAGAGGTAGTTCTCCTTGTTTAAGAATTCCCACCCGACTCCATTAAAAAGAATTGGTCTGACGACCGCACAGTGTATTACGTTTCCATCTAAGAGTTCTATCTAAAGTTATACCCAAGTAGTACACCTGTTCAGTAAGCTTTAGGCTAGTTCTACCAAGGCTAGATAATGTAAAAATAGGTATTTTATCCTTCCTAGTAAAGAGTTTGAAGCCCGTTTCAACAATATTAATAAATCATGATTCATATGGTCTAATATCACTTGACTTTGAGTGAGAGGTTTTTCCCACTTTAGGGATAAACAACACGTTTACTTTTAGCCGTGTCCTGGGGACATAGCATAGCCTTAGGTATGCAGAGAAGATTACCTCCAAACAAGATGTTAGAAGATCTGTACATTGTTTTATTGATTATTTTGTGCGAAAGATTAGGATTAAGATTAGGAGTTCGGCCAAGGCCGTCTTTCAAACAGCCTGGAAAATAGGTATCAGTTAGTACCCGAAGAGTCTCCAGCCTTGAAGTAGTCCATTCACCATCTCCCTTCATAGATGTGACTGGATTCAATGTGAGAATCTTTCGTGGGCGGTTTGCCTCTGAAATTCCCTCTATGTGGCAGCAAAAGTCATTACATGATGATATTTTTGCTTTCCTTGTCTCGTGTGGCTCTCCTTATAGGGTTCCCACACATGAGGGATTTTGACTTGGGTAAATTGTTGCCGACACTCCTTTGTGTAATAATCTATGCTAACCACCACGGAGGTCTCTAATTATTGGGCAGGACACTATAGTAGCTTTTTTGTAAGTTTCCGTAATTTGATGACCGGCGTCCGCAAGTTGCTTCTCATTGTTCAAGCTTGAGGGCGCCATGAGAGAAAGAGATTTTTTAGTTTTATCCTTGTGTGTTGTAGACCCTACGCTCGGTTTGGTGTTGTAGGATATATACTGGTGGTCGCTACCTGTATATTCTTTAAGTACTGTCCATGGGTTTAGTTTGCTGACATAAGCATCGAACACAAAGGTTACATCAGGGGTGGTTTCTTCGCAGCCTGGGCTCTTAAAGGTGGTTTTTTTGCCCATGTTTGCGACGGCCAACGGCCCAATCGACGGCCTTAGAATTGCAGTATCTGTCCGAAAGTTTTTCTTGAAATGCAGCAATTAGATTGCTTAATGATCGGAGAATGAGCTGGAGAAGAGAGTCTGTTGTCTTGCCTCTGTGCATATCTCCTTGAAGGGCTTTCACCTTTTGTCCGAGTCTGGTTCCGACTCTATATACTTCCGTCTCTTTATGTCTTTTCTCTATGCAGAGACGACAGATTCGTGTGATATTGCAGTCCCTCAGATTGTGGCCTGCTTTCCAGAATTTTATGCAGATATATTCGCCTTTCCCGTCAGGGCCTATTACATTCCCATTGTAAGTTACCAAAGCCTAAACTGCGATAGCACTTCTTCACGTTTTTATAGAGGTGTTTCATGGCGACCATGATATTGTTTGTTGTTGTTAGCGAATCAAGATCTCGAATCTCATTGTGGCTTCTGGATTGAGTTCCCATACTCAGTCCAAATCTTGCAGGTTATGTTTGAGTACCTGTTGGAATTTGGCTTGTGTTGTCTTCCTTGTTTATTTCTAAAACTAGTGCCTCCGTTTGGTTTTGTGAAATCATCGTATTCCCACCTTTGGAGGTTTTCTGCGTAGCTACAACTTTCCGTGCTTGATAAGTAAAGCCTCGTGTCTTACTCTATAAATCTTTAAATCCTTTTTCTGTGGTTTCTCCGTCTGCTTGTTTTTGCGGTGTACCTTTTGTTTTTGCCTCCTCTTGGATTCGTAAAAACGTGAACGTTGAATTCGGGAACTCCCTGTGTACTGCAGCGTGTAACGGTCTATTCAGTACACCGTCTGATTTAAGAGCAGACGTGTACTGGGTTTCCTCTTGATGTTCCTCCTTGCGGGTTCCATCGGTGCCGCCGAAGCGGGGAGCGCTTATAGTGGCCGCTTAACCGCTTGGCGCTTCTTTTAACGAAAAACCAAACAAACAAACAAGTTATGTAAAAATTAACATTTATTTGTCTATACGCTGCCATCCCGTTCACGCGATTGCGATAAAGCTTCGTCAACTTATTGATCGCGAAGTTTATAGCCATAGTACAATTATCTTACAATATGTAATTTAAAAATTGTCAATGTCAGTGAACTGAAGTAGAAATTATTTAGTGGAAGCTCAAATTTTTTTTATAATCTATATCGTTTTAATCAAAAAATATCCCTTCCAAACGATTGTTACTTAGTAGATCTACCGATTCGCAAATATAACTCAACGTTTCAAAGTACGTCTTTCGGAGTCGACAAAGTTTTCCAAGATCAATGCATGCCTACTTTTAAAATTCAAATATATCAGCATGTGAGCACATTTCTACCACTTTACGACACTACGACAATGATCATAAATTTATATAAATAAGTTTTATGGATGATCATGAACCACATCAGATTGTATTTGCAAACATTTTTCTACCAACACAATGCATGGATGAAGTAATGTATTTAAAACTTCAATTGGCATCTTAACGATTCTACAAATCAAAACACAGCACTTTTTCTGTTAGCCACTTCTCGTCGTTCAAACTTGATTGCTTCTTTCAAATGTTTGAGTTGTGAGCAGTATAGATCAGAGTTAACCGTTTCACAAAGTTGCAGCAGCTTGTAATACACATGTCCGTTCCAATCCCACCATACAGTCAGCATCCCCTTCTCTACCATCAATCGAGATTTCGTTGTCGTGTGTGATGTTATTCTAGTATTTAACCCATTTTCATCGCCCGAGACGATTCACTTCAAAAATGGTTCGATTTCGTTGCATAATTCGGTCAATAAAATTTGCGTTGAATGACTACGCGCCTCGTAAAAGTTTACGCGATGATTTCTTCTTGTAAATTTTTTTCTTTATATATATATTTAACAAATTTGTATGCTGCCTAAATACAATAATCGACATTTTACAAAAATTTGACAAACTAAGGAAAGTTATGCCAGATAATAACATGTGGAAGATATATTCCCTGTGGAACATCCCTCACTAATAAAATTTTTTAATGTTGTGGGACATACATAAAGATCTTAATATTGCTACAATTCCTGAAATCATACAAGCACATATTCCTAATACATGACAAAACTTCAAACTCATCCCAACGACCAACCCCAGCCGCTAACGAGTGTCCCTTCAATCACTCGGCTTAAGAGGAAACGCTTGCTGTCAATATAATACTAGTTTTTTAAATGAAAATTATCTGCTATTTAAATGTAAATTACTTGCTATTTAGTTTAACATTTAGTCTTAAGATTTGAGAAATTATTGTCAATTTCTATAGGAAAGATTCAATAAATATCAAAAGAACCGAAAAAAAAAATTTGTTGGAGCTATGACACAAGCTGTACCGGTGTTTTCCTGTTCAGCCTTGAAAAGATTCGCGATGATGTCATCAGATTAGCGCCAACTTCATTTGGGTGTGATGGTAGTCGTTTTCGATATTTTGTAGCTTTCTCTTTATTTTATGAATTTGGGCGTTCGTTTCTATGGAGAGAGGAGATTGACGATTCAACAGCCAATACATGTTGAGGAATTGTATACCAAGAGCTTTCCTTTTAGCAAAAATGTGTCCATGTGAATGCCCAAGTACTT
This sequence comes from Megamerina dolium, assembly GCA_963854835.1. Classification (NCBI taxonomy): domain Eukaryota; kingdom Metazoa; phylum Arthropoda; class Insecta; order Diptera; family Megamerinidae; genus Megamerina; species Megamerina dolium. Next base: position 13,670,902 of record OY978530.1, read on the forward strand.
AGAAGTTTCGGATTGGGGAACTCAAATAATGTAAATTACCAGATACAACTATACGGTTTGAAATGCAACTTTGATCTACATGCTTTTGTTCTGTAATAAGCTAAATCATAGGCAAATATACTTAATTTATATTAAGGAGAATTACTTCATTTTTCTCAAACATCTCAATCATGAATTTGTATATTTTCCAATTCTGCTAAGTTTCGGCATTTTTATTTTGTTGTTAACAATAACATGCTGACTGATTTACGGCCTTTACATGTCGACTTCTTTCGTGCGTTCATACAACAATGCGCGTAAACCTTATAAAATTATACGGATATATGGTTATACGATTGCATGAATCCTACTAATCATTTCATGTTTCATTGTTACATATGTAAAAACATTTAAAAAATTTATTATCAAAATTTATTAACAAATGTAAGTACTTACATTAAAAGATAAACTTTTGGGAAAATATTTATGTACCCACATAGTTATATTAAAATATAAATTTAAAGGAGCATGTAAAACACAGAGATCGCTCATTTCAAATTAAAAACTAAATCACATACTTATATGTACTAATTTATATATTGCAAGTTAAAGTTATGAAAACAATATGCCAGTCAAGCATTTTAAAAATCTTTTGGTGGCTCCAATATTTTACAGCTTTCACATATTTGTTTTATTAAAATTGATTACCACATTCATAATAGACCATGCAATTAAAAAAGAAATATATATATATATATATATATATATATACTTATATATATATATATATATATATATATATATATATACTTATATATATATATATATATATATATATATATATATATACATATATATATACTTATATATATATATATATATATATATATACTTATATATATATATATACATATATATATATACTTATATATATATATATATATATATATATATATATATATACTTATATATATATATATATATATATATACTCATATATATATATATATATATACTTATATATATATATATATATATATATATATATATATATATATATATATATATATAGTTAGTGGTTAGTGTGTTGGCCTTCTGATCTGTAGGTCGTGGTTCAATCCCCGGCTCATGCATAACAAATTTAATCTCGAAAAGATTTTTCTTTCGAGCGGTACCCACCTGTCGGCAAGCAATTGGCAATTCTTCCGACAGTAACAACTTGCCATGAAAAAGCTTCTAAAAGAACTCTGTGACAAAGCTCAGAAAAAGTGATGTCGCAAGGGTTCTGCCGTTCGGAACCGGCTAAAATAAGTAGGTCCCTTCTGATACTGTCCAAAATTTAACACGCACAACAGTAATTGAAGAGAAGCTCGGCTAATGAGCCCTTCGGGGCTTTAAGTGCCACATATATATATATATATATATATATATATATATATATATATATATATATATACTTATATATATATATATATATATATATATATATATATATATATATATATATAGAGATATATATATAAAAAAAATAAATATGTATATATTTATTATTTATTTGGCTGGATCATCATAGTATCACCAAACTCGGCCAAACTTTTCTCAAACGAACTTTCATCGAGACGTCTAACCATGGCAGCATCCAAACAAATTTCCAATGACACCTCTGTGATCCATCACGGAAATAAATGTAAGTCCTCTCCCAAATCTCGAATATTACACACGTGCAAGAGAGCTGGCATGCTTAACTCACCCTGTACTTAAACATATGAAAGCACACGTCGCATTGGTGTTGCTGATCTGCTGGAAGTAAACATAAATGTATTATACGTTATCTACTCTTTGACTGCGGCGTGGGAAGTTTGGATTGGCGTATTTTAAAATACATACATAATCATTCGACAAATCACTAAATTACGTGTATATAATATATTAACGCAGTGCATTCAAATATAACAAAAAACATTTTTCAAACAATACAAATTACATTTAAATATTACACAAATAAACAAATTTATGTGCACATATTAAAACTAAACCTTAAATATTTAATTTAGAAAACAAACTGTTTACCCGAGTCATAAAATCGGAACCGCACTACTATTTCGCAAACTCGATACGCATCTAAATACGTTGATTTTATTCGTAATTTGTCGAAAAGTTATTTTGCTATTATGGTGTTGAGTCTCGTCGGGTTTAATAGCATGCGAACAAACTTCCAATTCTTTTCACATTACAGTTTAACTGTGGCAGCTAGTACGAACGTACGAACGTTCGTCGCGTAAGAAGTAGTGGAGTTTCTATAGGCGGATTGACTGTACTGCTTCAACTGTGATAACTGTGTAACAAAAAGTGATGGCTGGAGTGGCATTTGTCGCACCAGGTGGACTTTGCGCATAGATCTCCCTAATCAGTTTATGCAATATCGCAACCGCACTACCGTCGAGAACTTTTTCGTCAAGTTTTGCTGCAAGTGTGTGTTTGCCAGAACACATACCACATCTCTCCTTATTACGATACAACTTCTTAGGCCGAGTGCTCAAGGAACGTACCACCGATGGTTGTTTGATTGGTATTCTGGATCAGCAGATCAGTGCTCGTTCTTCGTACCTCTGCTCGTAAAAGTAACTCCGATAGTATGGCACGAGAAGTAGAGGAAGCATCACTACCACAACTTCGCATGTCCACAGATCGGATGTTCGTTGTACGTACCTCATCTGGCCACTACGACAACTTCCCTCAAGGAGGATGTATCACATCGATCACCCCGTATTGACTCCACGCTCACAGCGCTCTGCTGGCTTGGAATCCATGATTAATTAACATTATTAGTTTTGTACTTAAGACGATTTTAGACGAGTAACGAGTACTTTCATTTACTTGTTATTTCTGCCCATTTTAAGTATAACATTCAATCACATCAGAAATATAGAAAGGACCCGAATTATGCACGACGCAAGAACTAAAATATTTTTGGGGTTATTGTATTTTGATGAAGTTCTATATTTAACTGGATGGTAATACTACTATTTTGGAAATCGGCCTAGAGACTATTCCCTTAGTTGTTCTCATCTCAACCACTCCAGTCCTACCGTCTGAACCAGAATACCGCTTAGTTATCTGACCTACGCACCATTCATTTGGAGGTAATATCTCATGCCTAATTGCAACGATATCTCCAATTTTAAAATTTCTTGGGGAACTTCCATTTAAAACCCTTGTGAAGTTCCTTCATATATTAATCATTCCATCTTTTACAAAAACCGTGGTGTGGAATCTAAGTTTTGCCATCTATTGATCGTACTTTTAGATGATCCGATAAAATTCAAACAATCTTCAATTCGCACCTAAAGGGGAATTTTTGTCCATCAGCCATGTTCTTGAAGAGTGTTTTGAAACTTTTCAATCTCGCATTCCAAAGTCCAGCCATATGTGGAGCTCAGGGAGCTAAATAATACTGATATACTGATCACTATAATTATTAAAAATTTGATCGGAAAGCTCTTTCACAAAGCTTTTGAAGTCCTTATCCAATGAATTTGGTGCGCCTACGAAATTCGTTCAGTTATCTGAATATAAAACAGACGGATATCCTCTTTTAGAAACGAATCGTGAAAAGTCACTAAAAAGGCAGAAGAAGAAAAGTCACTTACTGCTTCTAAATGTGCTGCCTTAGTGGAAAAGCACACGAAAACGCATATATAGGTTTCTGTTATCAAACAAGCTCGTCCAGTATATTGCTTGATAAAGAAAGTGCAAAGTCAACTCCAGTATTAGTAAATGGTCTGAATATAGATAAAAAGCGTCAACATACGCCATAACGTATGTTGACGCTTTTTATATAATACACATGTTTTGAAATTGTGAATAACACCTTTAATTAAAGTTTTTGCCTTCGGTATCCAGTATTCAGACTTTAATATTCTAAGCATCAACTGGCTGCCACCATGTAGTGAAATTAGTTGAATGAAGTGAGTACTACCTTTACAAATCGGGAATGGTACGGCTACAAAATAGGATGACGTTCTTCATACGTCAAAGCGGGTGAATTTTGCAATCGTTCATTAGCTCTAAGAATACCATTTTCATCCAAAAATGGGATAAAAGTTACTAGAGGTCTCTTTTGAGATAAGGCTCAGGATAATAAGTTCCTCAACATCGAAACTCATTTCTTCTGAAGTAATATTTATACTTTGTGGAACTAGTAACCTTCGTAAGCAGGGTAAATATATCGTCTTGATTGGAGCTACCTTCATTTTTGCAACTAGCAATCTTGTGAAAACCTTTCCATCATGTATAATGTGCAAATATAACACCGCGGCGAACGCTTTTTCTGATGCATCAGAAAATCCATAAAATTCCACCTTTGAATGTGGCATATATTGTGTCCATCTAGGATTTTCAACCCTATCAATTGACAAATAATCTGCAACAAAAGACTGTCATTAATGTGATGATGATCTTTAACACTTCGCGATTAGTATACGCTATCTGCTTTGGGATAGGTGTGAACACGAAGGAGAATTGGTCCAACTTAGAGTTCCATCTAATTCCTAGCGTTTTGGCATTTGACGACTCATATAAATCCAATAATTCCGCTTCCATCACATGCCTTTTTGGTATAGTCTGAAGCTCTTCTACCTTATTTGAGGTCCATTTTCGTAATGAAAATCTAATAATCTTTAACTGGTTCCTCTATAGAACTGTGATAAATTCGTTGATATGATGTATGAAAAGCATCAACTTCTATTTGGTGATACATATTTTGGATATCTGCGTTAAAAACGACTTTTCAACATCGCAATTTCAAAATCAAAGAAACTAAATCAACCTATTGAATAATACAATCCAAAGAAATATTACTTTCTGTTTAAATTACTTCGTATAATTCGCAATTAGTTACTCTAATTAGTTACTTCCTCTCCAGTTACTGATTAGTTGTTTCTAATGTGACACTAACACTTTGCTTTATATTAACTTGTATGCTTTCACGGATCGAGATTCATACAATTATGTTAAATACATTTATATAATGAGCAAATGAAATAAGAAAAAAAAAAACAAAAGTCTGGCAGGATAGTATTTGTACAATAATATTTTCCAATTTATGTACCAACAAGGCAATTTCAATATATACTCCTTTGGTATTTTCAAATTCAAAGAACAATTTCACCATTAATAATATTCATGAACAATTATTCGATGAGAAAATAAGAAAGAACAAAAGTGCTTATGTATAATTTGTTCTCATCATAGTTACATGAAAAACATGAAAAATTATGCACAGAATTCTGAAAAATAACCAATTCCTTTTTAAATATTCGTTTATTTTCACCACTAATATCGTGCTTTAAATAATGAAGTGGTTGTTTGTTTGCCGCTTCCTTGCTGGATCGAAAGACAAAATGTTTTGGTATATATATATTATATATACATATATATAAATAAGAAAATAAATATGTGGCACTTAAAGCCCTGAAGGGCTCAATAGCCGAGCTTCTCTTCCATTACTGTTGTGCGTGTTAAATTTTGGACAGTATTGGAAGGGCTCTACATATTTTAGCCGGTTCCGAACGGCAGAACCCTTGTGACATCACATTTTCTGAACTTTGTCACAGAGTTCTTTTAGAAGCTTTCTCATGGCAAGTTGTTACTGTCGGAAGAATTGCCAATTGCTTGCCGACAGGTGGGTACCATTCGAAAGAAAAATCATTTCGTTAATAAATTTGTTATGCATGAGCCGGGGATTGAACCACGACCTACAGATCAGAAGGCCAACAATATATATATATATATATATATATATATATATATATATATATATATATATATATATATATATATATATATATATATATATATATATATATATGTATATATATATTTATATATATATATTTATATATATATATATATATACATATATATATATATATATTTATATATATATATATTTATATATATATATATATATATATATATATATATATATATATATATATATATATATATATATATATATATACACAGTATGTCAAGAATAAGTTTACACATTGAAAAAAAATTCAAATTTTCAACTTTCTTAGCCAAAAACATTAACTTTTATTTCCATATACATTTTTTTTGATTAGTTACAGATATTTACAGTATTTATAAAAGATTAATAAAATTGCAAGTTCACCGCAAAAGAAAAGAAAAATACAACAAAAAGAAATTTTACTCAATTTTACAAGTGTCAAGAAACTCTTTTCACAACTATTTTTTTAATTCCTTTATGCAACACTTCAACGACTAACATTTACAGTTATCTATTTGCGTAAACGCGTAGCAGTGACCCGTTCATATGATTTTGTTTGTTAGTTTGAGATTAATTTTTGCTTTGTCCACATCATCTGTTTAAATATTGTGTTTTTAAAATGCCAGGCAAAAGGTTCTCGGCTGAAGTGGTTCAGCTTATATACTACAATCTCCAATTGGGAGAAAATGTGGAGAAGTTATCAGAAATGTTCTCTGTAACACGTAAAACAATTTATAATGTTTAAAATCGAGCTGAAAATGAGGGTAGATTGGAGTCAAAGTGTGGAGGTGGCCCTAAGCTTAAAATTACTGATTGGGCAGAGCGCTTAATGATGAGGGAACTGCACAAAAATCCACAAATTTCGACCAGAACGCTTGCGGAGAAACTCAAGGAAGAGTGTGGTATAGTGGTTTCCCATGAAACTGTACGACGCGTTACTGAGAAACAAATACTCATCAAGAGTTGGTCGTAAGAAGCCGCTGCTATCAGCACAAAATATTGAAAGACGTTTGGCTTTTATAGAGTCAACCATGGACCCGCAACATTATTTAAGCATTTTGAAGTCATTTAATCAGTAGTGCGAAAAAATGTGGGTTCATCAGAGAGGGCAAACCGCATTTCAAATTTTATCAAGATAATGACACCAAGCATAAGGCGAGTAGGGTGCGACTGTGGCTTCTTTATAACTGCGGTAAAGTTATGGATACACCAGCCCAAAGTCCAGACCTTAACCCTATTGAAAATCTGGGTGTCTACTTAAAGAAAAAAGTGACTAAAAGGCAACCTAAAAACCGTACAGCACTTAAAACTGCTATATTGGAAGAGTGGCAAAATATACCGAGCAATTATGGCCTAAAAAAGTTGGTTTATTTTATGAATAAACGGCTACAATCCGTGATAGATGCTAAAGGTGGCCATACTAAATACTAAATATTTTACTTGATCAAATTTTAACTAATAAATATTATAAAAAAAGACTTTGTATCGTTTGTGTATTTTTGTTGTATTATTCTTTTCTTTTGAGTAGAACTTGCAATTTTTTTTCATGAATCTTTTATAAATACTGTAAATATCTGTAACTAATAAAATAAAATTTGTTTATGGAAATAAAAGTTAATGTTTTTGGCTAAGAAAGTTGAAAATATATATATATATATATATGTATATATATATATATATATATATATATATATATATATATATATATATATATATATATACTACATTTTAAAAACACAATATTTAAACAGATGATGTGGACAAAGCAAAAATTAATCACAACCTAACAAACAAAATCATATGAACGGGTCACTGCAACGCGTTTACGCAAATAGATAACTGTAAATGTACCGTTAGTCGTTAAAGTGTTGCATAAAGGAATTAAAAAAATAGTTGTGAAAAGAGTTTCTTGACACTTGTAAAATTGAGTAAAATTTCTTTTTGTTGTATTTTTTTTTTCTTTTGCGGTGAACTTGCAATTTTATTTCATGAATCTTTTATAAATACTGTAAATATCTGTAACTAATCAAAAAAAATGTGTATATGGAAATAAAAGTTAATGTTTTTGGCTAAGAAAGTTGAAATTTTGAATTTTTTTTCAATGTGTAAACTTATTCTTGACATACTGTATATATTATATATATATATATATATATATATATATATATATATATATATATATATATATATATATATATATATATATATATATATATATATTTATATATATATATATATATTTATATTTATATATATATATATATATATATATATATATATATATATATATATATATATATATATATATATGGCTTTCTGATCTGTAGGTCGTGGTTCAATCCCCGGCTGATGCATAACAAATTTATTAACGAAATGATTTTTCTTTCGAACGGTACCCACCTGTCGGCAAGCTATTGGCAATTCTTCCGACAGTAACAACTTGCTATGAAAAGGCTTCTAAAAGAACTCTGTGACAAAGCTCAGAAAAAGTGATATCACAAAGGTTCTGCCGTTCGGAATCGTCTAAAATAAGTAGGTCCCTTCTAATACTGTCCAAAATTTAACACGCACAACATTAATTGAAGAGAAGCTCGGCCAATGAGCCCCCAATCCGCCACCCCCGACGCTGGATCACAAGTCGCGCTCCTCTGCTTCGAAATGCTTTCATGCGGAAGCGGTAGAAGCTGCGACACCAACCCAACAAAATCCTTAACCCCCACCTATTGCCAACGGGGAAAAACAATTGCCAAGGAAAACAAGGTGCACGTTGGCGCTGCTCAGGTCGGGATACAGCAATAAGTTCGACAATAATTATTTATCGAGGATTAATCCTGATATACCGGACGAATGCCCCGATTGCGGCCAATCACCATACGACATAGTCCACCTATTCAATTATTCCTTGCATCCCACAAATATGACACCCGTACAGCTCTGGACACATCCACTTGACGTGACTACATTTCTAGGATTTGACCTCTACAAAGACACGAGCGAAGAATAGCTTGTGCGTGCTGACGACGACACAAATTGAAGTTGCTTCAACAACAACAACTTTCCCATCTTGATAATTTTCGGATACCATCTCGAAAAGTCGATGCGTCTTCTGACGTTATCCACGTATCGATCCAGTTTTTGACTTCTTCGGCAGAACTGAAGTGCTGCTCAGCTATGCCATGTACCATCGACCTGAACAACTAGTAGTCGGAAAGAATACTGTCAAGACTATACGGCCGGTGAGGTAGAACTTCCCATTTCAACGTTTCCAAAGATGTTTTCACCGGTTGAGTAACATGTGGTCGAGCATTGTCATGCTGTAATATCATTTTGTCGTATCTCTGCTCGTATTGCGGCCGTTTCCAGTCCACGGCTCAAACTCATCAATTGATGTCGTTAGCGTTCTCCTGTGATTGTTTCTATAGGTTGCAGCATCTCATAATACACCACACCTAGTTGATTCCAATAGATACATAGCATTACCTTCGAACCATGAATATTGAGCTTTGAGGTCGCAAATCAATTTAAATCCAGTTCGCAAACAAAAAATCCTAGCTCATGAAATATGTATGGTGTTAAGAACCATGAGCCATACCTTTAGACTTGGAATGTGGGGCTTTCAAATGACAAACAGGATAGTACGTTATTATTGAATTAAAAAAAAAAATAATTAAGGCACCTGTTATAGCTATACAATAATGAGCATTAAAAATAAAATCCTGTTTACGGACGTAAAATCTTTACCGTGGTGGAAATTTTTAATAAAGAGCCTAAAACAGTATGCGCGGTCATCTAAGGAATCCACTGGACTGGTGCCAAGAATTGAATGATGTTGTCATCCCGTCTCAGTGCTGGTTTTGAGGGGAGCATCCTATGATGGCATCACCTCTTTACATTTGTTGAAAGGGTGCTGAAACAGCGACAACAATCTGGTACTCTAGCAACAGGCGTTGATGCCTTGGACAATTTTTCTATGGATACAACGATTGATGAGTGGCCTTAGGGACTTTGACGCTTATTAAGTCAAATGGCGGCCATTTCGAATATATTTATTTTTATATTTTATAGTTTACTATTGCCGCAAGAAACATTAAAAAATTATTAAAATTCTACCAGTTGGTTTTTTTTATCAATATTTATGTATTAATAGTTATTGCAAAACTAGTCATACCTCAAATGAAGTCGAATATTCAAATTATCGAGATCCAGCACACCTAATTTCGAAATATTATGCACTAATGGGGTTTTCACGTTTCATTGTCATATGAAGGCAACTATCTCGAAAACGTTTGGGAATTTTTTCATATTCCCTTCCAACGAAATGTAGCCCAAGGCAAAATAAACCAGCCGCTGGAACATCAAAATACTATAAAATATCTAAAAGATTTAGTTTCTATGAAATTTTGCAAGATGCAATCTCTTATTTATCGTATGAGTTTTTATAATATATTATAAATATACAATTTTGATTCCACATATATACACAAAGAACAGTTTTTCGTTAATGAATTTTTCAGAAGCCTTATGTATAGGCGCTAAATATTGTAAGGATGATTTTTTTTACATGGTACATGTTTTATTAAATTTTCTAACTTCTGATTAGAACTAACAATAATTTCAAAAAAAAAATTCACATTTTGAAATTACTTATATATATACTTAATATACCAAATACTAATTACCCATGTTTTGAGATATTACGGGTTAGTAAAGAAAAAATATGATATAATTCATACACAGTACATTCAGAATGCCTTGAATTTTATATATTTTATAGGCGGATAGGTCCTTGGCTTTTTAGTAGGCGTAACGACAAAGTGACTTCGATCCCCTCCCCGGCTAAAGCATAACAAATTTAATATCGAAAAGATTTTTCTTTCGAACGGTACACACCTTTCGGCAAGCAATTGGCAATTCTTCCGGCAGTAACAATTTGCCACGGAAAAGCTTCTAAAAACGAACTCTGTGACAAAGCTCAGAAAAAGTGATGTCGCAAGATTTCTGCTGTTCGTAACCGGCTAAAATAAGTAGGTCCCTTCTAGTACTGTCCAAAATTTAACACGCCCAACAGTAATGGAAGAGAAGCTCGTCCAAAGAGCACTTCGGGACTTATAAGTGCCACATATATATATATATATATATATATATATATATATATATATATATATATATATATATATATATATATATATATATATACATATATATATATATATATATATATATATATATATATATATATATTACTTATTTGGCCATAACAACCGAATATCGATTTAGGCCGAAAATAACATGCTTCGCCAGCTTTCTCTGTTCTTCGCTAGCTGGCACCAGTTAGAAATTCCAAGCGCCGTCAGGTTCTCCAGTACTTGGTCTTTCCACCGGAGGTTTGGTCTTCCTCTTCTGCGCCGTCCTCCAGCGGGTTCCGAATATAACACCTTCTTAGCTGGAGCGTGTTCTTCCATTCGCTCGACATGACCTAGCCAGCGCAGCCGCTGGATTTTGATGCGCTTTACTATGTCAATATCGGCATAGAGCTCGTACAGCTCATGGTTGTACCTTATTCGGTACTCGCCACCAACGCAAATAGGTCCAAAGATCTTGCGTAGGACTTTTCTCTCGAAAACTCCAAGCATTCGCTCATCCGAGATGGAGATTGTCCAGGCTTCAGCGCCATATGTTAGGACAGGCATGATGAGAGACTTGTAGAGTGTAGACTTTTCAATTGCTTACTCAGCCCAAAGTAACACCTGTTAGCAAGAGTTATCCTACGCATGATCTCCAAGCTGACGTCATTACTGCTGTTAATGCTGGTTCCAAGATAGACAAAGCCCCTTACTACTTCAAAAGCGTAATTGTCAACAGTGACGTGCTGTCCAAGACGCCGGGACTCTTTGTTTGTTGACACTAGATACTTCGTCTTGCCCTTGTTCACCGTGAGACCCATCCGACGCGACTCTCTTTCCAACTCTGAGAATGCTGCACTGAATACTGCTCGCGTGTTCATGCCGATTATGTCAATATCGTCGGCATACGCCAACAGCATGACACTTTTGTTGAAGATAATGCCATTATGTCGTAGATCAGCAGCTCGTATTATTTTCTCCATAATAAGATTGAAGAAGTCGCACGATAACGAATCACCTTGTCTGAAACCCCGTTCGGTATTAAACGGTGCGGAGAGGTCCTTCCCAATTTTCACTGCACAACGGGAGTTATGCAGTGTCATTCTACAAAGTCGAATGAGCTTTGCAGGAATACCGAACTCAGACATTGTTGCGTAGAGGTAATCCCTTACCGAACTGTCGAAAGCGGCTTTATAATCAACAAATAGGTGGTGTGTGTCGATCTGTTTTTCTTGGGTCTTCTCCAGGATTTGGTGCAGTGTGAAAATCTGGTCGATGGTGGATTTACCAGGTCTGAAGCCACACTGATAAGGTCCAATCAGGTTGCTGAGCATAGGCTTCAACCTTTCACACAGTACGCTCGATAGAACCTTGTATGCGATGCTCAGGAGACTTATTCCACGGTAGTTGGCGCAAATTGTGGGGTCTCCTTTTTTATGTACAGGACAGAGAACACTGAGCCTCCAATCATCAGGCATGCTTTCATCCGACCATATTCTGCTTATGAGCTGGTGCATGCGGGTGAGCAGCTCATCGCCTCCGGTCTTAAACAACTCGGCAGGCAGGCCATCAGCACCTGCAGCTTTGTTGTTCTTCAGCCTTAAAATGGCCGTTTCAACCTCGTCATAGTCGGGTGGTGGAACATCAACACCATCATCTGTAATTGGGGTTATCGGGCAATCTCCTCCACTGGCGGAATTGTTCGTAGCATCGCCATTCAGTAACGTGGAGAAGTGTTCCCTCCATAGGCTTAGTACACTCTGGACATTCGTAACCAGATTCCCATTTCCATCACGACAAGAAGAGGCTCCGGGATTTAAACCTCCACTTAGGCGCTTGATCATTTCAAAGAATTTTCGAGTCTCATTCTTGTCGGTACATATCTCTACCTCCTCACACTCACGTCTTTCCAACTACCTCTTCTTGCACCTGAAAAGACGTCTCTCTGCACTCCTTTTCTCTCTGTACCGCTCCTTAACAGCTCGCGTTGCGCCTGCACGCAGGGTTCTTCTGTAGGCGGCGTCTTTCTCTGAGGTAGCGTCGCGACACTCCTGATCATACCACTCATTCCTCAGAGGCCGGTAGTAACCGATTACCTCCTCGGCAGCAGTAGTCATGGAGTGGGATATATGTGTCCACCGTGCGCATGTATCATCAAGTGGGGGAGTGTTCTGCATAAGCAGATCCGATAGTCGAGTGGAAAATGCATCTGCTGTCTTTGGTGATTGCAGCTTACTGACGTCGAGCTTTCTCTGTGTGGGACTTCTCTTGTTATTTGCGACACATAAGCGTGTGCGCACCTTAGCTGCAACAAGGTAGTGATCCGAGTCGATGTTGGCACCACGGATCGATTTCACGTCCATCACACTGGAAGCATGCCTTCCGTCAATCACCACATGATCAATTTGGTTTCTTGTACGATGATCTGGAGACACCATGTCGCTTTGTGGATATCGAGATGCTGGAATCTGGTACCACCAATTACCATGTTTCGTGCTGCGGCGAAGTCGATCAGCCTCATTCCGTTATCGGAGGTGTTCAGGTGGAGGCTGAATTTTCCGACAGTTGGACCAAAGGTACCATATATAGGTATAATATATATATATATATATATATATATATATATATATATATATATATATATCTATATATATATATATATATATATATATATGTATATATATATATATATATATATATATATATATATATATATATATATATATATCGACAAAGCATTGGGATGCCTCTCAAATTTAGTTAAATAGTTCGTAGCAAATGTGGAGGCTTCATCAGTTACAATCAGAATGTGTAAGTCTCTGTGGATATGCACAAGGAGCATTAGTAATCATTTGAAGGATTTTAGATTGAGTTCTTTGGAGTTTTTCCAATATCGGGTCTGGATGAGGGCATAATATGGCTGTGTCATCTGCAGAAGTATAGTTTGGGGTTGATCGGCACATCAGCAATGTATAACGTATAGAGCAGGGGACCCAATACGCCGCCTTGTAGTACTTCAGCGTGAATTCACTTGAGGTGAAGCATTTATGTCTTACCACAAATTGCTGACCTTAAAGATAGCCTTCTAGTAACATGTTGATATTGGATTGGCATTGGAGTTAAGTTCTCGACGGTAAATTGGTGGAGATTTTGCATTTCTTCCATATTTGTGGCCAATGGAGTCTGGCTCATTGGCGAGTAGTGCAAATTGATCCAATAGTGCAATTCTAATGCCCTCATTATTGTGTTCAATCAATTTTGAAGTTTGCACATTTAATTGTGTAGGGCTACGTTTCCGTTCTAATATGTAGCGGTCCATACCAATCTCTCCCGTCGCCTCTTTCGGTGGTTGGACGAGATCAACTCTCATCTGCACTTTATTACTATTGGCTGGTGTTCTGATATTAGCCACTGTTGTGATTGGTGATATAGGGATATTTGTTTCGCATTTTTATGTTGCAAATCATCATTATGCTTAGATAATGTTGCCTGGGGTTTGTCTAAAAGCAACATGTGTCAATTTCTCACCGTATTGGTTTGGTGTTGTTTGTGTAACATTTGCTAGAGGAGATGAACATTGAGAATTACACGAGTATACTTGTGTTCGTATTTATTACTAATGCGGGAGAATTAGAAACGAACGAAATTAAGAGCCAAGTTCAACAATTTCCGAAATTTGCGCGTTAAAAATAGGACAAAGGTATTTTTAAGGTATTTGACCAAACAATATAATTAATATGAGGTTGTAGTGGGTGCCGTAGCTCAGTGGTTAGTGTGTTCGCCTTCTGATCTGTAGGTCGTGGTTCAATCCCCGGCTGATGCATAACAAATTTAATATCGATAAGATTTTTCTTTCGAACGGTACCCACCTGTCGGCAAGCAATTGGCAATTCTTCCGACAGTAACAACTTGCCATGAAAAAGCTTCTTAAAGAACTCTGTGACAAAGCTCAGAAAAAGTGATGTCACAAGTGTTCTGCCGTTCGGAACCGGCTAAAATAAGTAGGTCCCTTCTAATATTGTCCAAAATTTAAGACGCACAACAGTAATGGAAGAGAAGCTCGGCCAATGAGCCCTTTGGGACTTAAAGCCCCACATATTTATTTTATTATTTTGTATAGTACCTAGTAGTTAGTATCAGCAAACAAAGAGTCACAACGTCTTGGACAGCATGTCACTGTTGGTAACTACGCTTATGAAGTAGTGAAGGACTTTATTTATCTTGGAACCATCATTAAGACTAGTAATGATGTCAGCCTTTGGGCTAAATAAGCAATTGAGAAGTCGAGCCTTCTCTCTAGCAACGAGAACCACACCCTGAAAGTCTCTCATTATGCCTGTCCTTACATATGGCTCAGAATCTTGGCCAATTTCCACCTTAGATGAAAGAATGATCAGAGTCTTCGAGAGAAAAGTACTATGCAAGATCTTTGGACCTATTTGCGTTTGTAGCGACTGTCGAATAAGTACAACCATGAGCTGTATGAGCTGTATGCCGACACCGACATAGTAAAGCGCATTAAAATTCAGCGGCTGCGCTGGCTACGTTATGTCGAGCGAATGGAAGAACACGCTCCGGCTAAGAATGTGTTATATTCACAATCCGTTGGTGGAAGAGGCAGAAGAGACAGACCTAACCTCCGGTGAAAGATCAAATACTGGAGAACTTGTCAGAGCTTGGAATTTCTAACTGGCGCCAACTAGTGAGGGAAAGAGCTGGCTGACTAGGCATGCTGGTTTAAATCGGCCTAAATCGATTTTCGGTTGTTATGGCCACATAAGTACGCAAGTAAGTTTTATAGCATTGATATGTTGGAATGGATGTAATATTTTGATGTGGAAGAAGGTATTGAATATTCTAAACAATATTCGAGATATTGAACTTTATGTCATGATGAATCGTGAAAAACGTTAAGATTTTAGAGCGCAATAACCCGAAAATTGGTGCATTTGGAATAAATTTGCCATTACCATCATAATTCCAGGTATAGCATCAGCCCAAATGGTCCTTTAAATTCTGGAAAAGTGTCGCAGCGTCTTGGTTTTCATGAGCTTCAAGCATTTCATTTTATTTAAATAATAATATAATAAGTATTTTTTTGAGGGTTTGCGGAGGTTTCATTATTGTTATTTGCAAGTTTGTGTTGTATTTTGTTTTATTGTTTTGAATTACCATATGAATCGTTTTCTGATTAGTTTGACTAACTCCACTTTTTGAAATATCTTTGAGATATTTCAAAAACAGAAGTTAATCGGATTGTGAAATGAACGGCTCATATATGTACATATATACATAATTTTGGATTGATTAATTTATTGATTTCTTTAAATGTGCATTCTTTTTATACTAATATGTTTCTTTTTCACCTTTCCCCAATTTTCCTCTTCTTTTTTCTCTTTTCTTGCATTTTGTTTTCTTTTTGCATTTATTTCGTTGCATTATTGCTTTTGCGTATTTTTACGCTGTGCGCAATTAAACAAAAAAAAAAAAATTCCCTCATGATGACATTGATGATGATGACGATGATGATGATGATATTGCAGTTGCGCGTCATTCGTGCATTCCGTTCAACATTGGAGGATTTGAATGAACGCCGTTCAATGCATAGTTTGAATAGTTTACGTACCCCTCGCGGTGGCTTATCAGTGACAATACCAACTTCAAGCGGACCTACCGTATCTCATTATCTAACGCGAAATTATCTGCTGCAACAACAACAACCACATCGATCACAACAACAGAAACACCGCAATGCCAACATAATATTACCACCCATACCGGCTGATATTACTTATATTGATGAGGAGCCCCAACAACAAAGGTATAGTTCGAGTACAGCAGCGAATAATGGTATGTCTGTACAGCAGCAACTACAGCAGCATCAACGCCGTGGTAGTGGTGGCGTATCAACAGGTTTTGCTGATGCCCCAACCGCCTCCGCCCGATACCACATTCATGCATCGCAGCAACAACAACAAGAAACGGATACACGAATTTAAAGCGCTAGAGAGTCATATGAACGCACAAAATCACACACACTAAACGCTTGCATGCATGTTTAATTTTTCCAACAACCACTTCTGCCGCTTCCCACAAATTGCATTTATTTTCTCTACGTACGCACTCTATAACGGTCAATAAAATCGTTTACGCCGATTTCATTGTTGCTGTTGTGAGATCTATATAACAGAACTATAATTATAATAATAAAGAACTATAATAACTATTATTATATAATAAAGAACTAGAACTACTAAATTAATGGAAACATCAATAGTAACAAGGTCTGATTGAGAGTCGACTCATGAAGAAAATACACAATTAAATCGAAGAAATCTACATCTACGAACGTAGCAGTAGCACTAAAAATAGCTGTGATAATAATAATAACGACAATCACTCATATGTCTATGATGCTACTGTTCCCGAAATGAACTTATATATTTTTTTCGTTTTCATGCTCTGAGCTTAATATTAATTACGTATGCATATATATTCAAAATTCATATATTATAATTTTCCAACCTAGTTAAAAACCGGCCATTTTCACTAGTATTCATGTTGTTGCTATGTGTCTTGCTGCTCGCGTCTACTCTCTACTCTCTGCAGTCCTGATAACTTTTGAAGAGCATACTACGAATAAATTTTGAATTGCTGAATTGTTATGTGTATGCGACAGCTTTAAGGTTGTATAAATGCAGATACTGTCCGCCCACTTGCTGCAATCTAAGTTTTCTTCATTTCCTTTTTCCTCCTTCTGTTCTTTTTTAGTGTTTGCATTACAATTTATAACATTATGTGCATTCCGTTATTTCCATATTTTTGTTTCTTTATTCGATTAGTGTTCATCAATTCATTTTATTGGGTGCCTTAGATCAGTGTTAGTTCGATGGGATTGTAACTTGATGCTCGATGGATCAATCCCCGGCTGAAACTTTAATATCGAAAAGATTTTTCTTTCGACCTGTACGCACTTGCAATCAAGCAATCGGAAATTCTACAGGAAGTAACAATTTATCATGAAAAAGCTTTTACAAGAGCTCTGTGACAAAGCTCAGAAATAATGATGCCACAAGAGTTCCGCCGTTCGGAGCCGGTTATATATATATATATATATATATATATATATATATATATATATATATATATATATATATATATATATATATATATATATATATATATATATATATATATATATATATATATATATATATATATATATATATATATATATATATATATATATATATATATATATATATATATATATATATATATATATATATATATATATATATATATATATATATATATATATTGTGTATATACATTTAAACCCCTAGTTTCTCTTCCAATACTGTCGTGCGTGTTAAATTTTGGGAAGTATTAAAAGGGACCTACTTATTTTAGCCGGCTCCGAAAGGTAAAACTCTTGCGGCATCACTTTTCTGAGCTTTGTCATAGATTTCTTTAGAAGCTTTTCCATGGAAAATTGTTATGGCTGGAAGAATTGCCAGTTGCTGACAACGGGTGGGTACCGTTCGAAAGAAAAATCTTTTCGATATGAAATTTGTTGTGCTTCAGCCGGGGATTGAACCCACAACCTACAAATCAGAAAGCCAACACACTAACTACTGAGCTACGGTACCCGGCGTAGCCGTAGCCGGCTCCGAACGAATGAACCCTTCTGACATAATTTTTTCTGAGCTTTATCACACATAGAGAAGCCAAAGTGAATCACCACCCTTCCTCCACACACACATACACACACATATATGTATGTACTAATGAGCGGCCGAAAGCATTCTGAAATCCAAAACAAAAAGTTTTAAGTAAAACTTAGCAACAAAACAAACACTGTATCATTTAAAAAGCTCTTGCTGCAGCGATGATTTTGCTTGTGTTCTGTTGTGAAGTAAAATCTAAAAGCAAAAGAAATAATGAAGTAACTGTAAATCATACCAAGAACTGCGAGTGCAGTAGAACATATATATGTATAGAAACTCGCACAAAATAGTTAGCAGCAAGCCACGCAGTTCCCAGCGATCGCCAAGAAAAAACAAAAATTAAAAATTTTAAATAAAAAACAAATCATACTTCGTTTCAGTGAGCAGCACAGCGCGGTTCTTCTTCATTCTGGTTTTACTTCAGTTTGGTTATACTTAAGTTTTGTTCTGTTGTTCTGCATGAACGACATAATTCGTTTGCAGTGTCAAAACCTTTCGAGACTGTAGCTTATGAATAGCAAGACGAGAGAAGAAGAAATACAGTGTTTCAAATGAGAGCTGATGGCTCATTTGTATCGTGCTTGTGCAGCTCTTCAGTATGTAAATATATATATATATCGCTCATTTGCTGCAAGACCGGCATAAGTCAAAAAAATCGATTTTCCATAAAACGCGTTAGAAGTTTTCAACTTACTCCAACCGTACACGGAAAACACGGAAAAAAATCTCTTCTCAAGCGGAGCATATAAGAGGTATTCATATGAATTTTTCACTCAACATGAAGTATGATATAACGAACAATTCTGCAGCATTAACTCAAAAATCACGTTTTTTGATTTATGCCGGTCTTGCAGCAAATGAGCGATATGTGTGTGTGTGTGTATATATATGTATATATATATATATATATATATATATATATATGTATATATATATATATATATATATATATATATATATATATATGTATATATATATATGTATATATATATGTATATATATATATGTATATATGTATATATATATGTATATATATACATGTGTGTATATATTAATATGTATATATATATGTGCGTGTGTGTGTGTATGTGTATGTGTATATTGGCATTGAAATCAAGAGTAAGTTATAGTCTTAAAATAGTCTTAAAGTTATAGTCTTAGGTCTCAGTAATACTAGGTTCATGGGTTTTTTCGGGTTGAGTTCAAATGAAGAAGAAATCCTTAATTAAATCTTTGCGTAAAATATACACAATTTATTGTTAAATTAGTTTAAGCTGTTGAAAAATATTCTTGGAATATGAGATATTTAATACATTAAAGATACTTATATATGGATTTTGGAACAAGTGCAGAATAGCGCACGTTGAGATAAGTCATATATATATTTTCATATAAATCATCTTTTATAAATTATTAAAGGTTTTAAAGCTATGAAGAAAAATAAAAATAACATAAAAAATAACAAACTTCTTTTCCAAAAAATGCCTGATTAACCTACTACAAATTTAGAACCGAATTAAAGGCCATAAGATTTCCTTTCGATTGGTATATTAACGCATATTTTCTGCCGTGCGCTAAATAAATGACTTTTATTACCGAAGTCTGCTTCGCGACTATAAGTATTTTATTATATTTAAGTTTATCGCTATGATTTTCTTCAGTCTCACTACTATTTCCATATATATATAATATTTAATATACATAAAAAATTTTTAAAAACATGTTTAATACACCAATTACACCAATTGCATGGCCTTTAGTATGATGCAGAATTTTTGATAGGCCAATAAGGGTTGTTTTCGGAAAAATTAGGGTTTTGGAAAAAAAAATTCAAATTTATATTTTTGATAATACGTAATAAATATTACAAAAAGTAATAAAAAGATCTTTTATTTGAATCCAATATTGTAAAAAAATATCGCGCGGAGTAATTTTGATTTGAAATTTGAAGTTTGACCATCTGGCGCGGCTTCTTTAGACGTTTCCGCTGAAAATTTTTTGGTTCATTGTATTCACAAAAATCATACGAAGTAACTAGTTAATATTTTTTCCCTCACAGTGTGCTATTCTGCACTTATGCCGGATTTTCTGGAAAGAGAAATTTATTTCTGTTCTGATGGCGCTGTAGACCAAATTTATTGAATTTCTTGCATAAAGCATAATAAATGCGTTGCTAATAATTCTTTGGCCTCATTAGATGGTGATGATGGCGAAGACAATAATGAAAATAAAACAGCAAAAAGTAAGTGTAAAGAAAAATACACCTTAAGAACAAATGAAAGTTGTATTCTCAAATAAATTAAAAAATTTAAAAAAATGTAAAATAAAATGCAATTTATAAAAAGTATTTTTTTAACATATATTGAGATTTCTGGAATTGGTATTTATAATATAACTAATAGAAATTTAACATCACGAATTATTTTACACTGAAATAGTTCTAACTAGTATCACCATTAAAAAAAACGAAGATAAATAAAAGAAATTGGAAAAAATTGGCCTACAGCTCCATCTATCGCATGGCAAATAAAAAAATAACCCTCAGAAATAAATTCCTCTTACCAAAACACCTGTATACAAACATTTTTTGAGATTATTTTCGGAAAGTGGAGGGAATTACAAAAAAATTTGGCTACAGTGCCAAATTTGGCTACGGCTGATAACAGAATAAACCTCACGAATAAATATCTCTTACCAACAAATCCATATATAAGTATTTCCTAGGTATTTATAAAATATAGAAAAATATTGTATAATTATCATGAACATAATAATAATAATAATAATAAAAATAATAAAAATAATAATAACAATAAAATAATGATAATAATAGTAATAATAAAAATAATAACAGCAACAACATTGTGTTTTTCTTTTAATAATTTATATATATATATATATATATATATATATATATATATATATATTATATATATATATTATATATATATTATATATATATATATTATATATATATATATATATATATATATGTATATATATATATATATGTATATATATACATATATGTATATATATGTATATATATGTATATATATATATATATATACATATATATATATATATATATATATATATATGTATATATAAATATATATATATATATATATATATATATATATATATATATATATATATATTTCAAATTTTATTCTTGCAACGTCTAATGATAATAATTGAACACAGAAAATTAATTCCAAGACACCAATTTGGCTTTAGAAAAAAGCATTCCACAATTGAGCAAGTCCACAGGCTGAAAAAATTCAAACAGCGCTGCTCAGCAGTTTTTTTGGATATATCCCAAGCTTTTGACAGGGTATGGCACCAAGACCTATTATTCAAAGCAAAAAAGATGCTACCTCTGAACGCTTATGTGCTTATAAAAGCATATCTTCATGAACGGCTGTTCTACGTGAATTACGATAAAGAAATGTCCTCTTTTCACTGAATTCAAGCTGGAGTTCCACAAGCCAGTGTGTTAGGTCCAATTCTTTACATGCTTTTTACTTTTACCAACAACTGGTGATGTTCTCAATGGAACTTTTGCCGATGACACTGCTATTATCACGACTGGAACGAGCTCCATAGTAGTACCATTCAAGCTCCAAATCGGTCTCGATCGAATTTCTACTTGGTTAAAAAACTGGCGACTGAAAGTTAACGAGACGAAATCAACCCACATAACATTTACTACGAGGAGAGATACATGTCCCCAAATCAAATTGAACAATATTTCAGTTCCCCAATCTGAAACTGCTAAGTACTTGGGAATTCAATATTGAATTTTAATATTGAATCTTCATCGTCGGATTCATACATACAGTGGCTCACAGCTTATTTCGTACAGTGTATATATTTTTATGTACATGGCTGTAACATCGAAACTAAAAAACTTATCAATAAGTTTTGAATGTAGATGTCTATGTATGTGTTTAGTAAACCTAATAAGAAAACGGGGAACCCCAAAAATTGTTCTTTTTGTCATGCAAGAGAGAAAAACTATTGATCAGCTGATTTTCAGCTCACATCTTATTTCGTACACAAACTTCAATGTAAGTAAGTTTCATTCTGCCGCGCAGTTACAAAGTTTTTTTGAATTGTATGAGTTTTTGGACCTTTTTAACTATTATAACAATTTTTATTATTATTATTTTAAATAGTTAAAGTGCTGTAAATTAAACATTTAGCGTTATGGGTCGTCGTACAACGATGGAACAGCGTAAACTGGTAATTAACCATTTTAGGAAAGGTCAGAGTGTGCGAAAAATTGCTGAAATGACAAATTTAAGTGCCTCAACTGTCCAATACATCATTCAACGCTTCGTTCGCGAAAATCGGTTGGAGAACAAGGGCAGAGAAGCACCTAATAAGATTTTCAACGCTTCAGACGAGCGTTATATTGTACGAAAAATTAAGAAAAATCCAAAGTTATCCGCTCCGAAGTTGGCTGCAGAGGTTCAGCGTGAAATAGGAAAATCATCCAGTGCTGAAACTGTCCGACGTGTGCTGCGCAATCATGACTTGAACGGTAGAGTAGCCCGAAAGAAACCATTCATTTCAAAAATGAATATACAACGCCGACTTGACTTCGCCAAAGAGCATATTATTAAGACTCCTGCGTTCTGGAATACCGTTATTTTCGCGGATGAGTCTAAGTTTAATATTTTTGGCTCGGACGGAATGTCATATGTTTGGCGTAAAGCGAATACCGAGCTAAACAAGGAGAACCTTAAGCCCACAGTGAAGCATGGTGGCGGTAGCGTGATGGTTTGGGCCTGTATGTCAGCAGCCGGAGTAGGTGAATTGGTTTTTATTGAGGAAACAATGGACAAAATGAAGTACCTCGAGATTCTGAAAAACAATTTACTTCAAAGTGCAGACAAACTGGGTTTGCGGGAAGAATTTCGGTACTACCAAGATAATGACCCAAAACATAAATCTGGGATTGTGCAATCTTGGCTTATTTGGAACTGCCCACACTTGATGTCTCCACCACCACAGTCACCTGACATGAATGTGATTGAAAATCTTTGGTCTATTTTGGACAATAAAATAAGAACACACAAGATTTCTAATAAGCAAGACCTAAAGAAGGTACTGATGGAGGAATGGAAAAAAATCACACCAGACATCACTCAAAAATTGGTGGATTCAATGCCAAGTAGACTCCAGGCTGTCATTAACGCTAAGGGATGTCATACTAAATATTAAAATCAACTTACTTTGTTTTTAGTTTGAACTTAAAGAGACTGTACGAAATAAGCTGTGACATGAATTTTCCTATTTTTTTCTTATTTTATTTTTTTATAGTGTCAAACACTAAAATTTTGAAAAAGTAAATTTTGGAAAATAAAAAACAAACCTTCCTTTCTAAAATGGCATTTATATTTTGTTCAAATTTTTGCTATATTAGGAATTACGACTGCAGCAATTTTTAAACTGTCACTGTACGAAATAAGCTGGGAGCCACTGTAGGTGCATATGAAAATATTTATATATGTGACATGCCGACTCAAATTGATTGTGTGAAGCTGCGGTTGGTTTACGAATGAAAATGCTCATTCTCAACTGTTTCCAGTGTATCTAAAACCATTTTTGGCTATGAGTGAAAAGGTGGCTAATGTTTCATCAGAGACTAGAAGTAATGAGATATCCCACTGTTAATGGACAGCGTTTTAATAGGAAATCTGACGATGTGTTATCATGGAACACGATTTAAAAATTAATTTGTTTACAATAATTAATTGTTATCAAAATGTTTAGCTATCAGGTGAATTTCAATAAGAAAGCATCCATTATATGTCTACTACAAACAATCAATTCCATCATCTATTCGATTTTAATTGCTCTCATTTTTTCGTTTTCTATATATTTTACTACGTCAAATATATATGTACACATTCGAAGCAGAATTGTCTATTTTTCAATGATAAATACGCGAGATCGGCAACACAGTAATCATGCGATTGAATTTTTGCTATTTTCAAGATTTTGTCATTTTGCGCTTGTTCAGCAGCCAACGCATCAAATTGTTCGTCTTTCGTTGATTACCCATGCATTGCATACACACAAACATCTACGCATGCGTTCTTGTTGTTGCTTTAGCTTTCGTTTCGTGCATATAGTTCGTATACGAGTATGGACGGCCAATCGGCTGGTTTCATGTGCGTGTAGCAGAAAGGGATGCGTGAGGCAAACAGTCTCCTTCGAATTTATATGAGATTTAGAATAAAAACCCTCTACATAACACAAGTGTTCGAGGCCATGTCTCTGCAGACGCGATGATGACAAATTTAGAATTAGAGAACAAACGAAACATGCATTTCATGCATTCTGTTACACATATCTTATAGCAAAAGCGGAAACTACTATGATTTTAGGTATATTTGTACGACAACCGATGGGTTTAAAATTATGTTGACGCTCCTAATTTTCGGAAATTAGTATGTCTATCCATACAAAAATAATTTTTTTAAAAATGTTTTGTATGGAAAAAATATTTATTTTTGGAAATGCGGGTGGTCAACATTATTTTAGACCCATGGTATTGTGGAAAAATATACAATACTTACAATCTATGTTAGTTTTGGTTCTTGCTATGCGATATGTCACGGTTTTTTGCTATACAAATTTGACCCGCCCTATTACCCATGTGTGCTTTTGTTTTGTATATCAAAGACCAAATCGAAAATCAGAAAGTTTATGATGATTCCTCTTCCTCAAGAAACGAAAGCAAAAGCAACAACAAATACGCAGGCGTAGATGTGTGTTGTGTGCACCAATGCGAGTGAAATCGACGAAAGACGAACGATTTGATGTGTTGGCTGCCGAACAAGCGCAAAATGACAAAATCTTGAAAATAACAAAAATTCAATCGCATGATTGCTGTGTTGCCGATCTCGCGTATTTATCAATGAAAAATAGACAATTCTGCTTCGAATGTGTACATATATATTTGACGTAGTAAAATATATAGAACACGAAAAAATGAGAGCAATTAAAATCGAATAGATGATTGAGTTGATTGTTTGTAGTAGACAAATAAGGGATGCTTTCTTATTGAAATTCACCTGATAGCTCAACATTTTGATAACAATTAATTATTGTAAACAAATTAATTTTTAAATCGTGTTCCATGATAATTTAATTAATTCTTATTACCTACATCTTTTTAATAAAATTATGATATTCATTAATTTCTAATAAAAAGTAACTAACGTCTTACATATGCTGAATTTCGCATATTTTTGTATAAATATAATTTCGAATTATTCTATATAATTTCAATATTGAATCTTCATCGTCGGATTTATACATACACTTAGCAGAAAAAGTGTACATACAAGAACTAAACAATTCTTCGCTGCATTAAATACCATTAAGGAAACAATTTTTCTCAAAAGAAATTATTTTTTATTTAAAAGTTACCGTATTATGTTTACTTAAAGCCCAAATACATTAAATTATAATGTACAGAAAAACTATGAGAAATAAAAGAATTCAAAAGCACCTGTTAATTGGTCAGAAAAAGTCTACGTCTATACATACAGTGGCTCACAGCTTATTTCGTACAGTGTATATATTTTTATGTAAATGGCTGTAACATCGAAACTAAAAAACTTATCGATAAGTTTTGAATGTAGATGTCTGTGTATGTGTTTAGTAAACCTAATAAGAAAACGGGGAACCCCAAAAATTTTTCTTTTTGTTATGCAAGAGAGAAAAACTATTGATCAGCTGATTTTCAGCTCACATCTTATTTCGTACACAAACTTCAATGTAAGTAAGTTTCATTCTGCCGCGCAGTTACAAAGTTTTTTTGAATTGTATGAGTTTTTGGACCTTTTTAACTATTATAACAATTTTTATTATTATTATTTTAAATAGTTAAAGTGCTGTAAATTAAACATTTAGCTTTATGGGTCATCGTACAACGATGGAACAGCGTAAACTGGTAATTAACCATTTTAGGAAAGGTCAGAGTGTGCGAAAAATTGCTGAAATGACAAATTTAAGTGCCTCAACTGTCCAATACATCATTCAACGCTTCGTTCGCGAAAATCGGTTGTTGAACAAGGGCAGAGAAGCACCTAATAAGATTTTCAACGCATCAGACGAGCGTTATATTGTACGAAAAATTAAGAAAAATCCAAAGTTATCCGCTCCGAAGTTGGCTGCAGAGGTTCAGCGTGAAATAGGAAAATCATCCAGTGCTGAAACTGTCCGACGTGTGCTGCGCAATCATGACTTGAACGGTCGAGTAGCCCGAAAGAAACCATTCATTTCGAAAAAGAATATACAACGCCGACTTGACTTCGCCAAAGAGCATATTATTAAGACTCCTGCGTTCTGGAATACCGTTATTTTCGCGGATGAGTCTAAGTTTAATATTTTTGGCTCGGACGGAATGTCATATGTTTGGCGTAAAGCTAATACCGAGCTAAACAAGGAGAACCTTAAGCCCACAGTGAAGCATGGTGGCGGTAGCGTGATGGTTTGGGCCTGTATGTCAGCAGCCGGAGTAGGTGAATTGGTTTTTATTGAGGGAACAATGGACAAAATGAAGTACCTCGAGATTCTGAAAAACAATTTACTTCAAAGTGCAGACAAACTGGGTTTGCGGGAAGAATTTCGGTATTACCAAGATAATGACCCAAAACATAAATCTGGGATTGTGCAATCTTGGCTTATTTGAACTGCTCACACTTGATGTCTCCACCACCACAGTCACCTGACATGAATGTGATTGAAAATCTTTAGTCTATTTTGGACAATAAAATAAGAACACACAAGATTTCTAATAAGCAAGACCTAAAGAAGGTACTGATGGAGGAATGGAAAAAAATCACACCAGACATCACTCAAAAATTGGTGGATTCAATGCCAAGTAGACTCCAGGCTGTCATTAACGCTAAGGGATGTCATACTAAATATTAAAATCAACTTACTTTGTTTTTAGTTTGAACTTAAAGAGACTGTACGAAATAAGCTGTGACATGAATTTTCCTATTTTTTTCTTATTTTATTTTTTTATAGTGTCAAACACTAAAATTTTGAAAAAGTAAATTTTGGAAAATAAAAAACAAACCTTCCTTTCTAAAATGGCATTTATATTTTGTTCAAATTTTTGCTATATTAGGAATTACGACTGCAGCAATTTTTAAACTGTCACTGTACGAAATAAGCTGGGAGCCACTGTAGGTGCATATGAAAGTATATATTTATGTGACATGCCGACTAAAATTGATTTTGTGAAGCTGCGGTTGGTTTACGTATGCAAATGCTCGTTCTCAACTGTTTTCAGTGTATCTAAAACCATTTTTGGCTTTGTTAAAACGCTGTCCATTGACAGTGGGATATCTCATTACTTCTAAAGTTTCTGTTTAAATCAATTTATAGTAAAATTTATATTGAATTGATTCATATAAATTTTTCTTGTTATTTGCATTTTTAGTGCTAGAAGAAGAGTGTGCAGTGCAGTGCAGTGTAAAGTAAAAGCCTATATCAGTGATCGGCAAAAGTTAAACAGTGACTGTGTTGGTGGGCACGAGAGAACTGCTCCGCATGAGCAAACATATCAAAAATTTAGGACCTAATTAAAAGCCATAAAATTTCCTTTCTATTGGTATATTAACGCATATTTTTAAATAATTTTTCAATTTTATTAATGAAAAAATAACCCTTATATGACAAAAGTAGGCTTCGCGACCAACAGTATTTCGTGTCAAAGTTTCTTTAAGTGACCGGACTTCGGCCGAACGCAAACAAATAACACTTATAGTCCCGTGAAAGTCACCAACAAGAGTGGACGTGTTTCGCATCTCTCCTTTGATAGAGTCGGAAAAGTGATTGATTTCGGTAAAAAAAAATTTAAATATATTGCGAAAAGACGCTAAGAAAACTCAAGGAGTTATTTCTGTGATTTTTTTTTTATTGCTTATACAAATAAGCATAAAGAACATTAAAATCAAAGAAAATAAAAAATAATAATATCGTTTGCAAACATTTTGTTTGTAATATGAGTGTTCAGCGCTCTCCTCTCCGGCAACGGCAATCGCCTGTTAATGTGTGTGTAAACAATAATTTGCAATCACTCACTCTAACACTACATCAAAATTTGCAACAACAATAAATACAGACAAAAAAAATAATTTGTTCTCTCGTGATATACTATCTCCCTCTATACCGTGGAGTGTACAATGCGCTTCTCCTGCTGTAACACCAACAGCTACAACATCAAAGCAAACAAATAACGGCCTTTCTACTGAAGTGCATGACCCAGTAGTTAAAGCAATTAGTGCGATGACTAATAAAGAACCAGTTGCTGTTCAAACTGGAATTGATCGCTACATTACTGTAGTAAAACGAAAAAGAAGTCCACAAAATTTAAAACAAATGAATTCAACAAAAATTCAAAAGCAGAACACTGCCCCTATTTGTTCGGAAAATAGATACGCTCTGCTTTCAGGTGATGAAAGTGACGAAAATATTATCTCCAAGAAAAATTTTAAACCCCCACCCATTTTCTTAAGAGAACGCAACTCAGATAAGTTGATTTCTAAAATTACAAGTCTTATAGGACCAAAGAATTTCCACGTTGTTCCTATTCGCAAAGGCCAAATTGAGGAAACGAAAGTGCAAATCTACAGCGAAACTCATTATCGCAAAGTAATAGCGGAATTTGATGCTGTAAAAAAGAATTACTACACATATCAGCTAAAAAGTAGTAAGGGCTTAATCGTTGTACTCAAAGGCGTCGAACCCAACGTTGATATTAACGAATTCAAACTTGCCCTTCAGGAAGAAGGGTTTCAAGCCAAAACAGTATTCAACATTCTCAATAAGAGCAATATACCTCAACCGTTATATCGTATTGAGCTTCAGCCTGAAACAAAACCCCTAAAAAAAGGTGAATTGATTGTGATTTTGCGATGCAAATCGAAGAACCCCATAAGAGAACTGGACCTCCTCAGTGCAGTAACTGCCAAGAATATGGACATACTAAGTCATATTGTACCCTGCCAGCTGTTTGTGTGATTTGTGGAGATCTCCATAAATCAAACATATGCCCAAAATCTAAAGGCGATGCTAGCATGAAAAAAAGCAGCAATTGTGGAGGTAATCACACCGCAAATTATAGAGGTTGCCCAGTATATACAACCCTAAAGCTAAATTTCTCCGCTAGCAATCAACCTCTAAAACCAGTTGAGCAAACTCAGATAGCCAACTCAAGTAAGAGACAAAATATTGATGCAACACAATTCTTCTCTGCAATCCCAAACAAGAATCAAGCCCATTCATACGCTAACGTGTTAAAACAAAACCCACACCAACAAAGCAATGTAAATAATGAGCAGAAACACTCACTGCCACCCAACAGCCAAGTACCCTTGAACATTTGCTTCAAACATTAATTCAGAATATGAACCAATTCATGAACTCAATGCAAACAATGATGCAAGAAATGATGAAAAATTAATCGATGTTACTCCAAACATTGCTATCCAGACCATGAGTTGTCTCAAGATATGCCACTGGAACGCCAACGGCTTAAGCCAGCACCGTTTGGAGCTAATTCAATTCCTTGAATCCAGCCAGATCGACATAATGATGATATCTGAGACCCATTTCACTGACAAAAATTGCTACCAAATACCATATTACAAACTGTATACCACAAATCATCCGAATGGTAAGGCACGCGGAGGAACTGCCATATTGATAAAAAGCAGAATAAAACATCATGTTCTCGAAGATTTCAGTAGCGTCTACTTGCAAGCAACACCTGGAAGAATACATCTCTAAACTAGTAATATCTGCGATATACTGTCCCCCAAGATACAGTATTACCGAACAGTAATATAAAGAATTTTTCTCAATTCTTGGTAGCAAATTCTTGGTTGCTGGCGATTTCAACGCTAAACACACTCACTGGGGTTCCCGCTTAATAACTCCAAAAGGCAGAAGACTATGTTCAATCATCAATAACCACGGCTACGATGTTATTTCAAATGGTCAACCGACATATTGGCCGACGGACAAGAGGAAAATACCCGATCTCATAGACTTTGGAGTCGCCAAAGGTTTGCAGATGGAAAATATCTCCACAGAGTGTAATTATGATCTATCATCTGACCACTCACCCACGGTAATATCTATAAAATCACCAAGCCCCCAAGGCAATTGCGTTAGAAAGAAAATAGACTGGTTAAAATTCAAGAAATATATAAATTCCCATCTTCCTCTGAGTACTGTATTAAGAAATGGACACGATGTAGACTCAGCACTCGAAAAATTCAACCTGCTGCTCTCATTAGATCTCAGCTCAGCCACCTGCACAAAGGTATGCAAGCAATCAAACTATAGCCCATACACACCAGCCGACATTGAATTGCTAGTAAGACAGAAAAGAAGACTCCGAAGACAATGGCAAGGACTCAGATCACCGAATCTGAAAACACAGCTACAGCACTGCACTCGAAAGTTAAAGCAAGCCTTAAAAAATAAAAACAACAAAGAGTTAGAAGAGCATATAGCGAAATTAACACCTGGTGAAGCGTCAGACTACTCTTTGTGGAAATCAGCAAAAAAATCAAATCGGCCAATTCTCACTGATTCCCCCATCCGTTTGAGTGACGGTAATTGGGCTAGAAGCAACTGTGAGAAGGGTTTGGCTTTTGCAAACCACCTAAAAAGTGTGTTTACACCCTCTTCACAGTCATCATTACCAAAATTAACTTCTCAACCTTTCTCAATAATGCCCAAATTAAAAAAAAGGACATATTCAAAGCAATTTATAAAGATTAAAACCCAAAAAAATCACCTGGTCCAGATAAAATTACCGGTAAAATGATAAAAGAGCTACCTCCGGCTTCAGTAATTCATCTCATGCACATTTTCAATGCTATCCTTCGTATTAAACACTATCCCAAATGCTGGAAAAATTCAAAAATTATTATGATAGCAAAACCAGGAAAAGACCCTACAAAAGTTGCATCGTACAGACCTATCAGCCTCCTGCCTCTACTCTCTAAAGTATTCGAAAAGCTACTTGTCATGAATATAACTCCATTTATTAATCTCAACCAACTGATTCCTCAACATCAGTTTGGATATAGAAAACAGCACGGCACAATAGAACAAGTCCACCGCACCGCTCAGCTGTCTTTCTTGATATCACTCAAGCTTTCGATAAAGTATGGCACCATGGCCTTATTTACAAACTCAAGCTATTACTGCCTGCAAATGTCTCCTCATTGCTTAGTAGCTACCTCACGAAAAGACAATTTCTCGTACATCACAAGGATTACACAACATATCCATTGGATATTCACGCTGGCGTTCCTCAAGGAAGCGTTTTGGGCCCCTTACTGTATCTCTTATACACTACAGATATGCCCAGCAATAACTATACATTTATATCGACCTTTGCAGATGATACGGCAATATTGTGCTCTCGCTCTAACCCTATAGAAGCTACTAAACTCCTGCAGACTCATATCGATTCTCTCAAAATCTGGCTAGCAAAATGGCGCATAAAAGTCTATGAATCAAAGAACGTACATGTAACCTTCACGCTAAGGCCAGATACATGTCCCCCACTTAAAATTAATGGCCAATCAGTTCCACAATGTTCCTCAACAAAGTACTTGGGTATTCACCTCGACAGAAGGCTGACCTGGAAAAATCACATAGAGGCAAAGAAAACTCAGATCAAGCTTAAAATTAATCAGTTATGGTGGCTGTTACACAAAAGATCAAAGTTGAATCTCGAATACAAAGTGCTATTATATAAAGCAATCCTGAAGCCAATCTGGACTTATGGTATTCAGTTTTGGGGCACCGCATCTCCCTCAAATATCGAAAAATTTCAGCGAATACAATCCAAGTGTCTGCGAATTATCGTAAACGCGCCTTGGTATATGAGGAACGTTAACATCCATCGAGATTTAAATGTACCCACAATTTCTGAGGAAATAGCAATGTCCTGCAGAAGCTACATTCAAAAATTACACAGTCATCCGAATCCCCTTGCTAGGCAATTGTTGTGAGCACGGGGCATCGTCGATTAAACAGAAAAGACACACTGAATATGCTGTGAAATTGCTATACCTCGCGACTCAACAAATTGTGATGGAACGTTGAGAATATCACATAATTTTGGTTATTTTGTAAGATTTGATCACTTATTGTTAGTTTCTAAGTAATTTTAGAAAGATCCAATAAATAAAGCTTGAAAAAAAAAAAAAAAAAAACTTATAGTCCCGAAGTCGGCTTCGTGACTAACAGTATTTTGGAATAATTGTCTTTTTTGGTAGACAACGTTTGGTCGAGCGCATAAATATGAATAACCCTTATAGCCCAGACACCAGAATTTTAGTATATAGTATATTTACGTTTATCACTATGATTTTCTTCAGAGTCACTACTGTTTCCATATACACTTACTTGCAGAAGACAAAATATGAAGATAAAAAAATATTAAAAATACATAAAAATTTTTTAAAAATATGTTTAATACTGGTAAACTAGCAGTTGTAATTGTATGGCCTTTAATATGGCGCAAAATTTATAGGTTTTTATAGGTTAATAAGGCTTATTTTCGAAAACAAATTTTTGTTGGTTCATTGTCTTCACAAAAATCATACGAAGCAACTGGTTATTATTTTTTTCCTCATAGTGTACTATTCTCCACTTAAGCTAGATTTTTTGGTAAGAGGAATTTATTTCTGTTTAGATTGGCCATACGCTAGATGGCGTTGTAGGCCAAATTTATTGAATATCTTCCATAAAGCAGAAAAATTAAATGCTTTGCGAATAATTGTTTGTCCTCATTAGATGGTGATGATGACGATGACATTAATAATGAAAATAAAACATCAAAGAAGGAAGTGTAAAGAAAAATACACGTTAAAAAGAAATGAAAGCTTTATTCGTAAATAAATGAAAAAATTGGAACAAATGTAAAATAAAATTCAATGAATAAAAATTATTTTTTTAATATTAATTGATATTTCTGGAATTGGTATTTATAATATGGCTAATAGAAATTTAACATCACGAATGATTTTATACTGAAATACTTCTAAGTAGTGTCTATTAAAAAAATGAAAGAGAAATGAAGGTTTGCAGATGGAAAATATCTCCACAGAGTGTAATTATGATCTATCATCTGACCACTCACCCACGGTAATATCTATAAAATCACCAAGCCCCCAAGGCAATTGCGTTAGAAAGAAAATAGACTGGTTAAAATTCAAGAAATATATAAATTCCCATCTTCCTCTGAGTACTGTATTAAGAAATGGACACGATGTAGACTCAGCACTCGAAAAATTCAACCTGCTGCTCTCATTAGATCTCAGCTCAGCCACCTGCACAAAGGTATGCAAGCAATCAAACTATAGCCCATACACACCAGCCGACATTGAATTGCTAGTAAGACAGAAAAGAAGACTCCGAAGACAATGGCAAGGACTCAGATCACCGAATCTGAAAACACAGCTACAGCACTGCACTCGAAAGTTAAAGCAAGCCTTAAAAAATAAAAACAACAAAGAGTTAGAAGAGCATATAGCGAAATTAACACCTGGTGAAGCGTCAGACTACTCTTTGTGGAAATCAGCAAAAAAATCAAATCGGCCAATTCTCACTGATTCCCCCATCCGTTTGAGTGACGGTAATTGGGCTAGAAGCAACTGTGAGAAGGGTTTGGCTTTTGCAAACCACCTAAAAAGTGTGTTTACACCCTCTTCACAGTCATCATTACCAAAATTAACTTCTCAACCTTTCTCAATAATGCCCAAATTAAAAAAAAGGACATATTCAAAGCAATTTATAAAGATTAAAACCCAAAAAAATCACCTGGTCCAGATAAAATTACCGGTAAAATGATAAAAGAGCTACCTCCGGCTTCAGTAATTCATCTCATGCACATTTTCAATGCTATCCTTCGTATTAAACACTATCCCAAATGCTGGAAAAATTCAAAAATTATTATGATAGCAAAACCAGGAAAAGACCCTACAAAAGTTGCATCGTACAGACCTATCAGCCTCCTGCCTCTACTCTCTAAAGTATTCGAAAAGCTACTTGTCATGAATATAACTCCATTTATTAATCTCAACCAACTGATTCCTCAACATCAGTTTGGATATAGAAAACAGCACGGCACAATAGAACAAGTCCACCGCACCGCTCAGCTGTCTTTCTTGATATCACTCAAGCTTTCGATAAAGTATGGCACCATGGCCTTATTTACAAACTCAAGCTATTACTGCCTGCAAATGTCTCCTCATTGCTTAGTAGCTACCTCACGAAAAGACAATTTCTCGTACATCACAAGGATTACACAACATATCCATTGGATATTCACGCTGGCGTTCCTCAAGGAAGCGTTTTGGGCCCCTTACTGTATCTCTTATACACTACAGATATGCCCAGCAATAACTATACATTTATATCGACCTTTGCAGATGATACGGCAATATTGTGCTCTCGCTCTAACCCTATAGAAGCTACTAAACTCCTGCAGACTCATATCGATTCTCTCAAAATCTGGCTAGCAAAATG
The DNA here is from genome assembly GCA_963854835.1 of Megamerina dolium. Classification (NCBI taxonomy): domain Eukaryota; kingdom Metazoa; phylum Arthropoda; class Insecta; order Diptera; family Megamerinidae; genus Megamerina; species Megamerina dolium. The sequence goes on from OY978530.1 coordinate 13,706,121, forward strand.
GCGCATAAAAGTCTATGAATCAAAGAACGTACATGTAACCTTCACGCTAAGGCCAGATACATGTCCCCCACTTAAAATTAATGGCCAATCAGTTCCACAATGTTCCTCAACAAAGTACTTGGGTATTCACCTCGACAGAAGGCTGACCTGGAAAAATCACATAGAGGCAAAGAAAACTCAGATCAAGCTTAAAATTAATCAGTTATGGTGGCTGTTACACAAAAGATCAAAGTTGAATCTCGAATACAAAGTGCTATTATATAAAGCAATCCTGAAGCCAATCTGGACTTATGGTATTCAGTTTTGGGGCACCGCATCTCCCTCAAATATCGAAAAATTTCAGCGAATACAATCCAAGTGTCTGCGAATTATCGTAAACGCGCCTTGGTATATGAGGAACGTTAACATCCATCGAGATTTAAATGTACCCACAATTTCTGAGGAAATAGCAATGTCCTGCAGAAGCTACATTCAAAAATTACACAGTCATCCGAATCCCCTTGCTAGGCAATTGTTGTGAGCACGGGGCATCGTCGATTAAACAGAAAAGACACACTGAATATGCTGTGAAATTGCTATACCTCGCGACTCAACAAATTGTGATGGAACGTTGAGAATATCACATAATTTTGGTTATTTTGTAAGATTTGATCACTTATTGTTAGTTTCTAAGTAATTTTAGAAAGATCCAATAAATAAAGCTTGAAAAAAAAAAAAAAAAAAACTTATAGTCCCGAAGTCGGCTTCGTGACTAACAGTATTTTGGAATAATTGTCTTTTTTGGTAGACAACGTTTGGTCGAGCGCATAAATATGAATAACCCTTATAGCCCAGACACCAGAATTTTAGTATATAGTATATTTACGTTTATCACTATGATTTTCTTCAGAGTCACTACTGTTTCCATATACACTTACTTGCAGAAGACAAAATATGAAGATAAAAAAATATTAAAAATACATAAAAATTTTTTAAAAATATGTTTAATACTGGTAAACTAGCAGTTGTAATTGTATGGCCTTTAATATGGCGCAAAATTTATAGGTTTTTATAGGTTAATAAGGCTTATTTTCGAAAACAAATTTTTGTTGGTTCATTGTCTTCACAAAAATCATACGAAGCAACTGGTTATTATTTTTTTCCTCATAGTGTACTATTCTCCACTTAAGCTAGATTTTTTGGTAAGAGGAATTTATTTCTGTTTAGATTGGCCATACGCTAGATGGCGTTGTAGGCCAAATTTATTGAATATCTTCCATAAAGCAGAAAAATTAAATGCTTTGCGAATAATTGTTTGTCCTCATTAGATGGTGATGATGACGATGACATTAATAATGAAAATAAAACATCAAAGAAGGAAGTGTAAAGAAAAATACACGTTAAAAAGAAATGAAAGCTTTATTCGTAAATAAATGAAAAAATTGGAACAAATGTAAAATAAAATTCAATGAATAAAAATTATTTTTTTAATATTAATTGATATTTCTGGAATTGGTATTTATAATATGGCTAATAGAAATTTAACATCACGAATGATTTTATACTGAAATACTTCTAAGTAGTGTCTATTAAAAAAATGAAAGAGAAATGAAGGAAATCTATTTGCTGTTCGGTCTACTATTACGCCCACAAGGAGCAATTCAATTTCCAATATTTGACTGAATCAAAATAAATTTTAAACTTTTCCACTTTTCATTGGAATTTCGAATATAGGAATTTTAATCTTATTTTCCACTATTTGACGAGGATGGATCCAAAGTTTTTTTTGAATTTTTTGTATTACATATACACGGTGCGACAATTATGTATTAAGACTGCCTCTAGAAAACACAATTAAAACACGATATCTGCTAATTTTTAGGTATATGTATTCGAAATATTCTCCTCCTGATTCAATACAATTGTTACATCGATTTAATAGTGATTCAAACGCGTGTTCCAGCTCATTTTTCGGAATTACCTCCAGTGCCCTCGTCGAAGCATGTTGTATGGTCTGAATGTCATAAAAAAAGTATCCTTTCAACTTCAATTTCAGTTTTGGGAAGAAAAAGAAGTCGCACGGTGCCAAATCAGGTGAATACGGCGGGTGATTCAACACACAGACCTGATTCCAAGCCAAAAATTGACGAACAATGAGTGCTGTTAAATTTCATGTTAAAATTTCAACATCAAACGAACACGTGTTTTGTAAAATGAATGTCAATAAACATTAAATGTCAACCAATTTTGACAGTTAGTAGAGGAAGGTTGAAGCTTCAAAATGCATGTACTCACACATAGATGGCGCGCTTGGTTGCTGGGATATGGTTCGAGTCTTAATACATATTTGTCGCACCATGTATATGTATTTTTTATATTACATATATATGTACATATATGTAGTTCACTGAGCCTAACCATATATGAGTAAGTGCATGTATATGTGTATGCATATATACATAAACGTGAGCCTGTTATATTAAATCTTTGCTTTTTTAAAAACGTGTTTGAATTTTTTTAATCTTATTACGTTTCTACCTTCTATTACCTTTCTACGACTACGGACGGAGAGGGAAACATACACTTTTTATCACATTGTTTTATATATGTATATAAATATACTTACTTAATTTTGTGGCCACTACAACCGAAAGTCGATTTAGGCCGAATCTATCATGCTTCGTCAGGTAAATCATTTCTTCGCTAGCTAGCGCCAGATTAAAATTTCAATCACTGACAGGTTCTCCAGTACTTGGTCTCTCTACCGGAGGTTGGGTCTGCCTCTTCTGAGGCGTCCACTAGCGAGCTGTAGCGTGTTCTTCCATTCAGTCGACATTACTTAGCCAGCGCAGCCGCTGACATTTAATGAGCTTTACTAAGTCGGTGTCGGCATACATGGTTGTACCTTATTCGATGCTCGCCACCACCGCAAATAGGTTCAAAGATCTTGCGTGGGACTTTTCTCTCGAAAACTCAGAGCATTCTCTCATCTAAGGTGAAAATTGTCCATGCTTCGGCGCCATATATAACGACAGGCTTGATGAGAGGCTCGTGGTCTTCGTTTTCGTTGCTCGAGAGAGGGCGCTACTTCTCATTTGTTTACTTAGCCCAAAGTTAGTATGGAGATAATAATAATAATTATTATTATCTCCATGCTGACTTCATTACTAGTGTTAATGCTGGTTCCAAGATAGGTAAAGTCCTTCACAACTTCAGAAGCGTAGTTATCAACAGTGACGTGCTGTCCAAGACGCCAGGACTCTTTGTTTGTTGACACTAGTTACTTCGTCTTGCCCTCGTTCATTTGATAATTTTTCTACTGTGTTTTCAAATATAAAGAGAACTGTGCCATTAACCTGGATCGGCTATTATAAAAAAGGCACACAGAAGAACCTTAACCTTGGAGAACCTTACACTTAGATACAAGCACTATATCACTTAGACTAACATTCGTAAAGATTTCTATTTTCAATATAAGTTCTGGTTCATGACTATCCACCGAGATGGGATTTAAAACATTGACTCTTGCGAGAGTGATGTAATAAATAACATTATTTAATTTGATTTTAGTTTCTTCTCTTCTCGACATTATAAGTGTGCTGTATCTAACTGTTTGCTTCTTTCTGTCTATAAAATCCTATTAACAGCGTCTGTCAAGCTATTAATTTTATTCTGCACCTCTCTATTTATATATTTTTTTTCGTGGACGTGAATCAGTTGTGACTGTTTTTGTTTCACTTCGCTAAGGTCGTCGTAGTCTGGTGCTCCAGTTAAATGTCGTATCTGTTTCAAATCTATGTCTATAAGTTTCTTCGTGTACGTTTCTGGTCATCGTAAATGCTCAAGTTCGTACAATGTGTCGGCGTAAGTAATTCTTCATATACCCCCCAAGACAGGTCTAGTCTTGGAATATACTATGTGAGTGAGTGAAGTTCATTAATTTCGCAACGCAGATTGGTAGAATTAGCAGTAAGCTGCAATTGGCCTTCTGATCTCTCGGACGTGGGTTCAATCCCCGGCTGAAGCATAATAAATTTAATATCGAAAAAGTTTTTCTTTGAACGGTACCCAACTGTAAACAATTGGGAATTCTTCCGGCGGTAGCAATTTGCCACGAAAAAACTTCTAAAAGAACTCTGTGACAAAGCTCAGAAAAAGTGATGTGGCAAGAGTTCTGCCATTCGGAACCGGCTAAAATAAGTAGGTCCCTTCTAATACTGTCCAAAATTTAACACGCACAACAGTAATGAAAGAGCTCGGTCAAAGAAACCTTCGGGACTTTAAGTGCCACATATTTATTTTTGTTGGTTTTTGCTATTCGACTGGAATTGCATAAACTATGTCGTTTGGCTTGAGACCTGTCACTGAGTGAATGGTTTGGTTGTATTCCACTGCGGCTGTCTTTTATTCACCTTTCCAGTTTAAGGCATATGGCTATATCTGATAGAATGCTGTGGAATCTTTCAATTTGCCCATTCGATGAACTATGCAGGTGGCGTACAGCAAATTTCAACATTAGAATTATCTCTAAGTAGTATTTTAATTGTTTGGGAGTTAAACGACCTTTCGTTCTCACATACTATTATTTTATTGCAACATTTTCATGTAAGTTTAGTATTTGCATAAGCGCGGCCTTGACTTCCAACATCGCCCTTGATTTTATTTGAATTACAATGGGAACTAGAACTTCGCTTACGCCGTGGGGTATCGAAGTTTTTCCTATTTCTGATATAGGTGTATGGCGTTGGTATTTTCCCTCATTACATATTTTACAATTGGACACAATCACTGACAACCGTTTTTTAATGTTTGGAAAGAAATACTTTCTAAAATCGGCTGAGTGCTTTCGGATGCAGATATATGTGCTCTGTTATGCTTCTGCTAATTCTTCGGTTTGGTCCGTAGGGTTGAAGATGTCTATTGCCATATTTTCGGTGTGGCGGAAATTGGTAAATGGCAATAAGTTACATAGTTTGTTCTATATTAGCGCAAGAGTGGGGAAGTTGCGAAAGATGGCGTTTAGAACATTTGGGTCAACAACGTTTTTCAGGATTTTCACTCGCTGTGGTGAATTATCTTCAAAGTGCTTGAATTATTCGTCCCCTGATTCAAGATGATTTGGCCTTTGAAGCAATTAATAGGGTTTGGCACAGTCTTAATGATCTTGGTGAGAGATTTTTAGCTGTGAATAGTTGGGCTGGTGGAATTTCCCTGCTCTAGAGCACGCAACATTTGTCTAAAGAGAACATCCGCTGTTATTCTACCTTGCAGGTTTGTAAATAAATTTGGGGATAAATTCCTCGATAAAAGCCTGCGATCTTTTCTTTTTTGAATTGGTTTTCTTCTTTTGCGAAAGTAAGAGACTGGTGGGCAGTAAAAATGTTACTCTCTTACTCAGTATAGATAAGTGCGGAGTTTTTCAAGATTCCTTAATAGCTCACGTTCGTTAGTGGCATAATTTCTCTACGTTTTAGATCCGTTCTGTGATAATACTGCTCTAAAGGCCTGAGCCCATGCGACTGTCGTCAATTCAAATTGTTTATTGTAATCAGAGTGCAGAAGAAGCACTCTGAAACTAAAATATTTTTAATAAGGTTGGAGGCATTTATTGTATTGTCGTTTAGTTGGATGGTAATATTTTTAGATTGTCTAGCATCCGCATCGCTATTTACACCCCTAAGATACTTTGTAAGTAGTTGTGTTATTCATGAACTCAATGCTATTCCAAACATTGCTATCCAGACCATGAGTTGTCTCAAGATATGCCACTGGAACGCCAACGGCTTAAGCCAGCACCGTTTGGAGCTAATTCAATTCCTTGAATCCAGCCAGATCGACATAATGATGATATCTGAGACCCATTTCACTGACAAAAATTGCTACCAAATACCATATTACAAACTGTATACCACAAATCATCCGAATGGTAAGGCACGCGGAGGAACTGCCATATTGATAAAAAGCAGAATAAAACATCATGTTCTCGAAGATTTCAGTAGCGTCTACTTGCAAGCAACACCTGGAAGAATACATCTCTAAACTAGTAATATCTGCGATATACTGTCCCCCAAGATACAGTATTACCGAACAGTAATATAAAGAATTTTTCTCAATTCTTGGTAGCAAATTCTTGGTTGCTGGCGATTTCAACGCTAAACACACTCACTGGGGTTCCCGCTTAATAACTCCAAAAGGCAGAAGACTATGTTCAATCATCAATAACCACGGCTACGATGTTATTTCAAATGGTCAACCGACATATTGGCCGACGGACAAGAGGAAAATACCCGATCTCATAGACTTTGGAGTCGCCAAAGGTTTGCAGATGGAAAATATCTCCACAGAGTGTAATTATGATCTATCATCTGACCACTCACCCACGGTAATATCTATAAAATCACCAAGCCCCCAAGGCAATTGCGTTAGAAAGAAAATAGACTGGTTAAAATTCAAGAAATATATAAATTCCCATCTTCCTCTGAGTACTGTATTAAGAAATGGACACGATGTAGACTCAGCACTCGAAAAATTCAACCAGCTGCTCTCATTAGATCTCAGCTCAGCCACCTGCACAAAGGTATGCAAGCAATCAAACTATAGCCCATACACACCAGCCGACATTGAATTGCTAGTAAGACAGAAAAGAAGACTCCGAAGACAATGGCAAGGACTCAGATCACCGAATCTGAAAACACAGCTACAGCACTGCACTCGAAAGTTAAAGCAAGCCTTAAAAAATAAAAACAACAAAGAGTTAGAAGAGCATATAGCGAAATTAACACCTGGTGAAGCGTCAGACTACTCTTTGTGGAAATCAGCAAAAAAATCAAATCGGCCAATTCTCACTGATTCCCCCATCCGTTTGAGTGACGGTAATTGGGCTAGAAGCAACTGTGAGAAGGGTTTGGCTTTTGCAAACCACCTAAAAAGTGTGTTTACACCCTCTTCACAGTCATCATTACCAAAATTAACTTCTCAACCTTTCTCAATAATGCCCAAATTAAAAAAAAGGACATATTCAAAGCAATTTATAAAGATTTAAACCCAAAAAAATCACCTGGTCCAGATAAAATTACCGGTAAAATGATAAAAGAGCTACCTCCGGCTTCAGTAATTCATCTCATGCACATTTTCAATGCTATCCTTCGTATTAAACACTATCCCAAATGCTGGAAAACTTCAAAAATTATTATGATAGCAAAACCAGGAAAAGACTCTACAAAAGTTGCATCGTACAGACCTATCAGCCTCCTGCCTCTACTCTCTAAAGTATTCGAAAAGCTACTTGTCATGAATATAACTCCATTTATTAATCTCAACCAACTGATTCCTCAACATCAGTTTGGATATAGAAAACAGCACGGCACAATAGAACAAGTCCACCGCATTGTAACTCTGATAAGGAACACTTTTGAAGAAAAAAAGTATTGCTCAGCTGTCTTTCTTGATATCACTCAAGCTTTCGATAAAGTATGGCACCATGGCCTTATTTACAAACTCAAACTATTACTGCCTACAAATGTCTCCTCATTGCTTAGTAGCTACCTCACGAAAAGACAATTTCTCGTACATCACAAGGATTACACAACAAATCCATTGGATATTCACGCTGGCGTTCCTCAAGGAAGCGTTTTGGGCCCCTTACTGTATCTCTTATACACTACAGATATGCCCAGCAATAACTATACATTTATATCGACCTTTGCAGATGATACGGCAATATTGTGCTCTCGCTCTAACCCTATAGAAGCTACTAAACTCCTGCAGACTCATATCGATTCTCTCGAATCAGTTCCACAATGTTCCTCAACAAAGTACTTGGGTATTCACCTCGACAGAAGGCTGACCTGGAAAAATCACATAGAGGCAAAGAAAACTCAGATCAAGCTTAAAATTAATCAGTTATGGTGGCTGTTACACAAAAGATCAAAGTTGAATCTCGAATACAAAGTGCTATTATATAAAGCAATCCTGAAGCCAATCTGGACTTATGGTATCAGTTTTGGGGCACCGCATCTCCCTCAAATATCGAAAAATTTCAGCGAATACAATCCAAGTGTCTGCGAATTATCGTAAACGCGCCTTGGTATATGAGGAACGTTAACATCCATCGAGATTTAAATGTACCCACAATTTCTGAGGAAGTTGCAATGTCCTGCAGAAGCTACATTCAAAAATTACACAATCATCCGAATCCCCTTGCTAGGCAATTGTTGCTGAGCACGGGACATCGTCGATTAAAAAGAAAAGACGCACTGAATATGCTGTGAAATTGCTATACCTCGCGACTCAACAAAATGTGATGGAACGTTGGGAATATCACATAATTTTAGTTAGTTTGTAAGATTTGATCACTTATTGTTAGTTTCTAAGTAATTTTAGAAAGATCCAATAAAAAAAGCTTGAAAAAAAAAAAAATTCGCACATAATCTTGGACGAATCTTCTATAGTAGCCCGTCGATGCAAGGAATGCTTGTAATGCTCTTAACATTTTTGGTACCTCATAATTTATAATATCTCTAACTTTCTCCGGACATGTTTCTACCCGTTGGCAGATACAATAAATCCTCAGAATTCCGCCTGGTCTCTCAAAAATTTAGATTTTTCCATAGAAACTTATTAAGCTTTTTAAAATCCACTACGAGTCTCATTTTACAGTTCCCTACCTAGTCTAGACCCTTTTTATCAATAACCCATAGAACCGAGAAGGCCTAATAATACCGTTTCTTAGAAGATCAGCGACCTCCTTATTCACAATTTTCCCGCTGCCGCTGCATATGGGTAGAATCTAGAGTAGATTGGTTCATTTGCGGTCGTTATTTTCCTGGCTCTATGGAAGAGATTCATTAGAGTCGGCAAATGCTTTCGAGTGATGTTTTAAGATATGGTAATGATGAGATTTTCTTGCAGCATCAGTCTCGTCTATTGAGGAGTTTGCATTTGAGCATTCTAAATATCCCAAATCCTCCTTGCCATTATCGTAATATAAGATTCCAGTTCTTGCGTCAATTTTTGCATTTATCTCTCTTAATAAATCAAACCCTATTACTCCATTGAATGTTATCAAGTTGGGTAGTATGTAAAAATTGTTATTCCTTTGAGTGTGCTTAGATTTTTTACTGTGAACGATGTTAGTACGTAGGGCAGGAGAGATCTTGTTTTAGCCTGTTCGTTAATTTCTGGAACGAAGTGTCACTTTAATATTCGAAAGATCGTTGTCGTTTTGATATTCTTCGCCGTACCAATATTCTTCTTCTGGATTTTCCGGGTAGAAAACCATTTGTTCCTAATTAGTCCGACTGCTTGATAATGTTCGGAGCTACCATTATATCCTTCAAAAAGTTTGTAAGAGGCGCTGGCAGCTTGTTGCCATGAGGCGTAGCGATCTTTGTCACCGCTGAGTTATGGTTGAGTCTTTACAATGTCTAGTGATTCGTCACATCTTACGCCTACTTCTATTGTTACGGCCCTATAATCCTCAAATTCGACTGTTGGTTCTAACAGTGCTAAACTGCACTGCCAATCCGTTTATCTTCTTATCAAAATCTGCTTTAGTAACGTTTACTGCCGTCTGAATGGCCATGTTTAGAATAGTCTGAATATCTACGCTATTATTATTGTTAGCCATTTTTAGTTTTAAATTCCAATAAATACTCCCAACAAATATTTCCTCTCTTTTAAAATATAATTTTTTTGTATTTGAACTTGCATTAAAAGTATGAAGACTTTACTCACATAATAATCATCCTCATTTTAGATGCTATTCTGGTATTTGGTCTTCCTCGTTGTGAGGGACTTGGCTCAACCTCCTCCTTTTCGTTTTCTTCGCTGTGAGGGATTTCGCTCTATCCCAATCTTTATCACGTGTTCTTGATTCAAATTTCAAGTTTATTTATTATTTAGTTTATTATTTATAATAGTATTGCTCAAAATAGTTTTTTTCAGTTTACAGAATTTATTATTTGTTTTTCACTTTTTACGTTCTCCGTATAAAAATTTGAATATTTTTTTTACTACGTACTTTAACGCCGGTTAATTTTTTCACCGTATAGAGAATTTATTATTTTTTTCGTAATTATTTGAAAGTTGGTAAAACTTTCCCTGTGTAGAGAATTTATAACTTATTGTTCACTTTATATATTAATTTATATTATTTATATTAGAGAACATATGTACTGCTGACTTAAGAATCATTACAAGACTGACCGAATATTTTTAGAATACAAAATGATTAGTACAAAGTTATTTTTGCTGTTGCTTTAAAGTAGATTTGCGTATTATATTTTTCACTGTCAATGTGGTAGCTGCTCAAAATATCGCAAATCACTCAGATACAGCATGACACGTTACGCAGACATGTCGTCAGCTTTTATAGCCTAGACAGACGGCAGCGTTAATCCGGATTACCGGCGCACTTAATCCGAATAAAATATTAACCTGACAGACGGCAGTATTGCGGATTAACTAAACGGCTGATTGCTATTTTATTAGGTCTGCTCACTTACATTACTATTACTATCAATTTCTGTCATCTGTCACTCTCGATATGAGAAAATCTACAAGAAGTACGTGAACTGAAAACTATCAGAAACTTGTAAATTTACATTCACAGTTCGTAATTGACAGCTGGATTTATTTGTACGCCAGCGCTTTTCATTTTAAAAACTGTTAGCAATTATTGAAAGTTTTTTGTGAGCGAACACACATAATATTGTAACGAGTATCGATAGTTGATTACTCATCACTATTGTGACTGACTCTATTGGCAGCATCGAAACGAATGTCAACAAAAAGAAATAAGCGATAACCAGAACAAGCCAACGAGAAAGGAAGAGAAGAATCTCGATAAAGGAAGATTCTGGGGTGTTGCCAACAGAGTATAAATAGAGCCAGTGTTGAGAATTGAGAATCAATCTACTTCCGAACGTGATTGCGAAAACATTGATACAGAGGCAAAAGTTGCAAGTACATTTAAGTGTTATAGTAAATAGTTGATTGTAAACAGTGTTGATTGTAAATAGAGATTATTAAATAAATTGTTGCTGTATATAGTTGTACAAAATAAGTGTTGCAGTTATCATTAACAGAATCCAGTGATCGAACAAGGTAATTCAAATAGAATTAAACGTTCACAGAATAAAAACGTAACAATTGGTGTCAGAAGTGGGATTCTGTAAAGATGGTGAAAATTGACCAACTAAAAGTGGACCAGCTTAAAAAGCTGTTGGTAGAGATGAATCTATCGTCATCAGGTGCAAAGGCGGAACTGCTGGTGAGGCTGAGGAAAGCCATGGAGGCTAAGGGAATTAATGTAGAAGAACATGAGTTCTTTGAGGAAGACGATATACATGCAGTTGTGCACGTCGAGGAAGAGAGCAAGGTAGATTCGAGTGGTCAACTCATGGAATTTATGAAATCCATGATGCAACAGCAGCAGCAGCAACTGCAAGGAATTAATGCGAAGTTACAAGAACATTCGGCTGAATTGCGTACGGAAATTCAAGGAAATGCGTCTCGCATTGACTCCAAGTTTCAAGAACATTCGGTACGGCAAGAAAACGCTATGGGAGAATTCCAGAAAACAATTGACTACAAGCTTCAAGAACATTCGGCTGAATTGCGTATGGAAATTCAAGAAGGTTCGGCTCGACAAGAACACGTCATCGAAAATCTACAAAAAGGAATTGAGATTAGATTTCAAGAAATTTCCGGAATCATTAATGAAAAAGTCATGGATCTCAAGGAACATGTAGATGACTTGGAAGATAAGTTCGAGAAATTACAGCACGATCTCAACCAACTAAAAATAAATGGACCAGCCACATCAGTGATTAGAGATTCAAGTACAATCAAATTAAAGCCACCAACATTTGACGGAAGCACGCCATTCAATATCTTCAAGCTTCAATTTGAGACAACAGCTTCGAAGAATCAATGGGATGATAGCGACAAGACTGCTGCTTTAATAGTCGCATTAAAAGGTAATGCATCCGAGGTGTTACAGATGGTTCCAGAGAAAGATCGTGGTAGCTACCAGTCACTGATGGACACCCTCCAGCGGAAATATGGAAATGAATACAAGAGTCAATTACATCGTGTGGAATTGAGATCGCGAGTGCAACGGAGTAATGAGAGCCTTCAGGAATTCGCTTCCGATATTGAGCGCTTATGTCATCTAGCGTTCTCCGGTAATTCGGAAGAGTTCGTCGAAAAAATCAAAATAGAGGCTTTCATAGATGGCATACGTGATGGAGAGACAAAGCGTGCCCTAGTCATGTCACCCAGGAAAACATATGCCGAAACAGTCAGTAGCGCTTTGACATATGAAGCCGCCAGCTTAATGTGTCGACCAGTGCAAGGAGTACGCAAACTAGAGGGGAAAACATCACATCTGGTTGAAGCAGTGCGTCAGGCAGTAAAATCAGTAGTTCAGTCTGAAGTAAGAGCAGGTCGACGCGAAACCAAATTTAATGGTAAGTGCTTCATTTGCGACAAACGAGGGCATATAGCTCGTGATTGCAATCAATCGAGTATGAAGCCTAAAGGAAGAACAAGGAATCAACACAAAAATAAATTTACCGGTAAGTGCTTCATATGCCATCGAAGAGGACACATGGCGCGTAATTGTCGGCTACGACGCAAGCAACAAAGATCGAATTCACCAGGACAACGAAAGGAAGATCGTGATGTCATTCATCGTGGTAAAGCTGTTACTCCATATCATCGTACTTGCACCGTAGATAGTAAACATTGTTCTCGGGAAAGAAACCAGAATCACATTGTTAACCTACGTCTTACGAATGTATTGTCGGAAGAGTCATAGACCACCGAACGAGTTCAAGAAGATCAACGGAACGACCCAGATCTCTCAAAGATCATGAAATACAAGGAGCAGGGCATACGTCCAGATTGGCAAGAGATGGCTAACGAGAGTCCAATAGCAAAGGCATACTGGGCGCAGTGGCAAAGCCTGCACTTACGAGACGGATGTTTATTCCGAACATGGGAAAGTGAAGATGGAAAAATCACTTATGATCTGCTAGTGGTACCCAAGGAAAGAATAAATGAAGTGATAGCTGAGTATCACAATGCCTCCAGTGGAGGGCATTTGGGAATCACCAAAACCGTCGAGAAAATAAAGAACCGATTTTATTGGGTTGGATGTCATGACCATGTCGCTGATTGGATTCGGAAATGTAAGCAATGTGCAATGGCCAAAGGTCCCACTAAGAAAAGTCGAGGTAAGATGCACCAATACACCGTGGGTGCTCCATTTGAGCGAATTGCTATGGACATAGCTGGGCCATTTCCAATAAGCAACGCAGGAAACAAGTATGTTCTGGTGGTTATAGATTACTTCAGTAAATGGCCTGAAGTATACCCCATTCCAAATCAGGAAGCTAGTACAGTTGCGGATGTATTCGTCAACCAATGGGTTACTCGTTTTGGTGTACCGATGGAGTTACACTCAGACCAAGGTCGAAATTTCGAATCAGTTGTATTCCAAGAGATATGTCGTATGCTGGGTATATACAAAACTCGTACAACACCTTTGCATCCACAATCTGATGGCATGGTAGAACGATTTAACCGTACCTTGGAGGAATATTTGAGAAAAGTCGTAGATAAATACCAAAGAGACTGGGATGTACATATACCAATATTCCTCATGGCATATCGATGCGCACAACATGATACGACGGCTACTACACCGGCAATGGCAATTTTTGGAAACGAGTTAAGACTGCCAGCTGATTTAAAATTTGGAGTCGTAACACCAACGAGATCAACCGAAGGTAATTATACTAGCGAAAAGCGGGAACAGTTGGATGAAGTACATCGGTTCATCAGAGAGCGGTCGCAGATGATAAGCGATAAGATGAAGGCCAGGTATGACTTGAAAGCAAATTCAAAAGGGTTCTATGAAGGAGAGCTTGTAATGCTTCATAATCCACAACGAAAGAAAGGCCTGTCTCCTAAACTACAGACTCATTGGGAAGGACCATATGAGATTATAGCAAAGATAAATGACGTAGTGTATCGCATTCAACGTGCCTGGAATAAAAGAGCAAAGTTTAAAGTAGTGCACTTGGAGCGACTTGCGCCATATCGAGGGGAAGTATAAAAACTTGTTCGGGACGAACAAGATTAAGAGGAGGGCAGTGTAACGAGTATCGATAGTTGATTACTCATCACTATTGTGACTGACTCTATTGGCAGCATCGAAACGAATGTCAACAAAAAGAAATAAGCGATAACCAGAACAAGCCAACGAGAAAGGAAGAGAAGAATCTCGATAAAGGAAGATTCTGGGGTGTTGCCAACAGAGTATAAATAGAGCCAGTGTTGAGAATTGAGAATCAATCTACTTCCGAACGTGATTGCGAAAACATTGATACAGAGGCAAAAGTTGCAAGTACATTTAAGTGTTATAGTAAATAGTTGATTGTAAACAGTGTTGATTGTAAATAGAGATTATTAAATAAATTGTTGCTGTATATAGTTGTACAAAATAAGTGTTGCAGTTATCATTAACAGAATCCAGTGATCGAACAAGGTAATTCAAATAGAATTAAACGTTCACAGAATAAAAACGTAACAATATTTTGTAAAATGGATCGAGAAAAATTCACAATAGAAAATTTTCAGCAGTGTTGCCATCGCAAATTGCCCTAATCCTCTTTTATTTTAAGAATTAACTCATAGAGGTAATGCGGATTAGCTGCAGTTAATGCCCGAGTTAATTCGAATTAACTCAGTAATCCGGAATTAGGCTGCCGTCTGTCTAGGCTATTACTGGCATTCCTGTAGTTGATATGGGATCAGGTTACCCCGCGCATGTTAGTTGCAGTTGCGTGTGTGCTGGTGTGTTACTTATATATATATATATATATATATATATATATATATATATATATATATATATATATATATATATATATATATATATATATATATATATATTACAATATGTGAAAAAATACAGTGAATACAGCGAATAGCGGAAAATATCGCAGCTGTATCCGCCAGTGTTGTTAATGACCGTGAATTATCGATTTATCGTGAGATACCGGTCGATATGTTGGAGAGAGTATGAACCATTTGAGGCGCAGCCGCGGTCAGTATTTACATAAAATCATTTTTAAACGTTGAATTATATTGATCGTTCTATCGACTCAAATAAAGATTACATATATTTCTCTAAATTGTATGTGTTTTTTAAAATCAAATCCGAACGCTCTTAAAACATCACCCTGTATAAATAAGAGCATACTCCTGAAGAAGTTGGGAAAACGTTGCCCAATGGGAGAAGGAACGAAAATTAAAAAGGAAATTTGTTTTCAAGATACCGTCACCATATTACTTAATTAAAATGCTACTGTTTACAGTATTTAAATAACTTATTAAAAAATCAGTTCATTTTTACAGGGAAGCAGACGCACGTCTTGGATGCTAGCTATTCACTATTAGTGATTTAGGGGGCTATGGAACCTTCATCCTTAGGTAGCCAAGGTAAATTACATGTCAAATAATAGGAAAATAAATAAATAATGAATATTTTGTTTAGTTTCCAAGCAAGTCCAAGCTATGGTTGTTATCTAGAAATATTCTTTGTTGTATATGCTCTTAGAAACAACATTTTTCTTCTGCTATTTCACTTCATCCTCAGTTATGTAGCTATGTTTAAATAATGTTTTTTTCTCGTTAAGCTATGGTGTTATGTGAAAATAATCTTTTACAAAATACAATAAAATGTTCTGTCAATCCTGTTCTATCTTCTGCATGCTACTGCAGGCCTTTAAAAATTGAAAATATTAAGCTATATGTAACGGAAAATGTTTGATTCGATATTTTGAGAGCCTTTGCATCTGTCAATTAAATTGCTAAAAAATCTCTCTGACTTCGAAAAATATATTCTAGAGGAATATGAAAAAGGAATCCAAAATGTGTTGCGACTGATATTTGGTGTTCCTAAGCCAGCGTTTATAAAATCCAATAACGGCAACACTGTAATACGTTGTTTGTAGTGATTCAGACGTTTCACCTTAAATTAGAAAGTTGGTCATACATTTAACCGTTTCAGTAGAACATTTTGAAAGACATATGGAAAAATTATTTCGGAGTGTGTTACGTTTTATTTCGACTGCAGCCAAGTAAAAACTCCATTAAAATTAAATGTTTAAAATTACGTTACGATTTCGGTAACGATTTTGTTCATTTCAATTGCCGGTATTTGAAATGGATAAAACTCTTTTTTTACAGAACGACAATAGACGTGTTTTATTCGACAACTTGCTATCTTTGTGCCAAAAAAACGACATATCTGCAAAAATTGATTTTTATTATATATATATAAATTTCAAATAGAACAAATTGTAATAATTTAAATGATTAAATGTATGGAAAATAGTGAAATAGTAGAATGCACAGAGTACAGTACAGTAGAAATAAAGTAATTGGCAGCACTGAACTCAGCGAGTATACTGCACCAATACACTCTGGGTGCTCTATTTTAGCGAATTTCTGTGGACATAGCCGGACCATTTCCAACAAGCAAAGCAGGGACCAAGTATGTTCTGGGGGTCATAGATTAAAAATAAAATAAATATGTGGCACTTAAAGCCCCAAAGGGCTCATTGGCCGAGCTTCTCTTCCATTACTGTTGTGCGTCTTAAATTTTGGACAGTATTAGAAGGGACCTACTTATTTTACCGGTTCCGAACGGCAGAACACTTGTGACATCACTTTTTCTGAGCTTTGTCACAGAGTTCTTTAAGAAGCTTTTTCATGGCAAGTTGTTACTGTCGGAAGAATTGCCAATTGCTTGCCGACAGGTGGGTACCGTTCGAAAGAAAAATCTTATCGATATTAAATTTGTTATGCATCAGCCGGGGATTGAACCACGACCTACAGATCAGAAGGCGAACACACTAACCACTGAGCTACGGCACCCACCATAGTCATAGATTACTTCAGTAAATATCCTGAAGTATACCCCATTCTAAATCAAAAAGCTAGTACAATTGCAGATGTGTTCGTCAACCAATTGGTTACTCGTTTTGGTGTACCGATGGAGTTACACTCAGACCAAGGCCGAAATTTCGAATCAGTTGTATTCCAAGAGATGTGCTGTATGTTGGGTATACACGAAACTCATACAACACCTTTGCATCCACAATCGGATGGCATGGTAGAACGATTTAACCGTACCTTGGAGGAATATTTGAAAAAGTCGTAGATAAATACCAAAAAGACTGGGATGTACACATACCAATGTTCCTCATGTCGTATCGATGCGCACAACATGATACGACGGCTACTACACCAGCAATGACAATTTTTGAAAACGAGAACACTACCAGCTTATTTAAAACTTGGATTCGCAACACCAAAGAGATAAACCGAAGGAAACTACACTAGCGAAAAGCGGGAACAGTTGGATGAAATGCATCAGTTTAACAGAGAGCGGTCGCAGATGATAAGCAACAAGATGAAAACCAGGTATGACTTGAAAGCAAATTCCAAAGGCTTTTATGAAGAAAAGTTTGTAATGCCTGTCCCCTAAGCTACAGATCCATTCGGAACGACCATATGAGATTATAGTAAAGTCTTGCAATTATTATTGAAAGAATCCAGTGATCGAACAGGGTTGATTCGAGTAAAATCAAACGTTCATATATATATATATTGTAACGAGTATCTATGGTTGGTTACTCATCACTATTGTGAATGACACGAATGTTGGCAGCGTCGAAACGAATGTCAACAAAAACATATAGGTGATAACCAGAACACGCCAACGAGAAAGAGAGAGATGAATCTCGACTACGATAAAGGAAGATTCTGGAGTGTTGCCAACAGAGTACAAATAGAGCCAGTGTTGACAAATGCGAATCAATCGAATCCCGAACGTGATTGCGCAAACATCTATACAGTAGTCAAAAGTTGCAAGTACATTCAAAGAGTTATTGTAAATAGTTGATTGTAAATAGAATTGATAAAAGAAATTGTTGCTGTGTATAGTTGTACAAACTAAGTGTTGCAATTATTATTAACAAAATCCAGTGATCGAACAAGGTTGATTCAAATAGAATTACAATTTATATATATATATATATATATATATATATATATATATATATATATATATGTATATATATATATATATATACATATATATAATATATATATATATATATATATATATATATATATATATATATATATATATATATGTATATATATGTATATATATGTATATATTTATTTATTGTGTATAAAAATATTTTATGAGGTCAAAATATTGGCTCATTGTGATACTATGCATCGATGATGATCCTGCGTTCTCTTTGTCGAACGGAACGGAATAGAGCAGTGTCCCACATAAAAAAAAAAATATGTGGCACTTAAAGTCCCGAAGGGCTCATTGGCCGAGCTTCTCTTCCATTACTGTTGTGCGTCTTAAATTTTGGACAATATTAGAAGGGACCTACTTATTTTAGCCGGTTCCGAACGGCAGAACACTTGTGACATCACTTTTTCTGAGCTTTGTCACACAGTTCTTTTAGAAGCTTTTTCATGGCAAGTTGTTACTGTCGGAAGAATTGCCGATTGCTTGCCGACAGGTGGATACCGTTCGAAAGAAAAATCTTATCGATATTAAATTTGTTATGCAGCAGCCGGGGATTGAACCACGACCTACAGATCAGAAGGCGAACACACTAACCACTGAGCCACGGCACCCACTGCAGTGTCCCACATACCTATGGGATATTTGGAACCCGTAAAGAGACGCTCCCTAATAGGGTATGCTTTCTGCATGCCAAGGTGGGGTATCTACAGAGGAAGTAGTAAACAGCTTTCTTTCTCCTCGTCCTGCTAAAGCGACAAAACTCGTTGGGAAAACGAGCTCTCCCATTGTCAATAGTTGGTCATATGGTAACAAAAGAGTTGTCATATCGCCATTTTCAATTTTCTATAGTGAGAAAATGTTGTGTGACGAAACCTTACTTATAAGATGAGAATTTATAGGATTGACCAGTGCCACCTGGTCGCACCTAATGAATTAGTCGTCTGGCAGATCCGTCTCAGCAGAAGTCTCCAAGCGACTGATAGTTGTGTAGGGTAGCCTGATGGAGGGGTCTGCTGTATTCAGTACCCTGGCGTCACACCTAGAAGAGGGAGACCTTTTAGCAATACGTATATATAGGAACAACCAACGGGGTGGCGGATGGCTGCTCCTGGTATGTACGGTTAGTCAAAATGACCCCGGGCAGAGCTGATGGCTCGCAGGCGGCTGCTATAAGCGAGCGGTTGGTAACAGACAGCCTCGCTTATGGCAAGAACTACTTATAGTCGTCTATCGATAAAAGCCCACTCGCCTATAAGAGCGCTCGTTCAGATAGCAAGCTATTCGAATTGGCCCATTTCAAAAATTCGTAAGATCGTTTCAACTTAGCATGTCGGGTTACGACTTACTCAACCAAGCGTTTGGTAGGGTTTATTACCCTTTTTTTCTTGTGTTTTACGTTGGCAAGTCATACACCTTTAGTATATCTCCATATATAAAGCATTTAAGAATTATGTAGTGTAAAATTCCTATTATGCTACATTTAACGTTCAGTGAAAATTCGTTTGATTGTTTCTTCTTTCTCTGTCTTCATAGTGATTGACTACACGAGTATGTGTATGTGTGTATACATCTGTTGATATTACTGTATAACAACAATAAGGAGAAGAAGAATCAAATGAACTTTTCTATGATACACATATTTTGCTATTGTTTGTTTATTGTTGGATCGTTTAATATTTTAATGCTTTATAGAGTGTATGTAGGTAGGTAGGTATGTAAAAGGTTGTAACATACTTAGTTTTAGTCTGTTACAACGCCTGCATGTTGCAAGCGAAATTTCTGCTTGATGAGGTATATAGATCTCTGGCAACCTAGTGCACGATCTAGTTCATCTGTCTCACAGTTCCCTGGAATGTCAATATGCCTCGGTACCCATACAGTTGTAGTGCTGTGCTAGCTCGTTAAGGGCTGAGCGCCACTTAAGGGTAAGGTGTAAATATAAATATCTTCAAAAGATACTGCATTACAGAGAAGCCACATTCCCGCCTCATTTATGGACATAATCTCGTCTTGAAAAACGCTGCAGAAGTGAGGTAATCGGAGCTTAAGCTTAACGCATAAAGAATCAGAATCACCTTCTACCCTACCTCCAATTCGGAACCGTCCGTGTGCAATTGTACCGAGTGAACTCCAATTTTATTATATTTAACCCAATTGTTGATATGAGCGTACTCTGTTTTCCATATAAAACCACAGGGAGTAGATGCAAAATAGAGTAGAATCCTTTAGACGTACTAGTTCCTAGAGCGCCTATTGTCAGCACCGCAGACGTTCTTTGAACCTTGTCTTTTAGCCGTCTGTGTACCTCTTTATTTAAGGCTTTTCACCAGACTAGTACTCCATAAAAAATAATTGATCTGACGACCGCACAGCATAGCCATGATACTATAGTTGGACTCATCCCCCATTTTTGACCTACGGCTTTCTTACAGGAATTGAGTGCTGCTGTTGCTTTTAGTGAGTGTATTTAAATATTTTCCTGATGCCGCAAGTGCATCATCTGCATAAGCCACCGCTGTACAGCTTGTGGGCTGTAATGATATGAAAACTTCATTGACAGTTAAGTTCCACAAGAGAGGCGATAACATACCCACTTCTGAGGTGCTCTTAATAGCAAATCTACTAGTACATGAGGTTCCTAATTTTGAGTTTATCACTCTTTGCCTTAGCAACAGACTAATGAACTTAACAATGGGTTCATTCACCTCAACCATAGTTTTTAATGCTCAAAAATCATTTATTTTTAAGAATTCTGTAAAAAACGTGTCATGCAAAGTATTGTCTATCAGAAACTCTGACATTTCCCCATATTTCTGGCAATTTATGGATTCCAGCTCAAATAACTTAGCCGTCTTGGCGAAATTTTCCGGTAACTGAAGTGAAGCATATTCCATTAAGGGCGTTCTGCATGGACCGGAACAAGTGGTAATCTGAAGACGCAAGGTCTGGGTTATAAGGCGGGTGGGGTTAAACTCCCCATCCGCTCTTAGCGAGATAGTTTTTTACCGGAATAGCAATCAGTGGCCGATACTTTTGTACTGTCATCTAGACAAGTACGTGTCAAGTATAGAGGCTGCAAATTATATTCAAAAAGTGAGAATATAAGAAGCACTTCCGTACAACAATACTGACTTCACACATGAGATAAATATTCGCATGTGCGCCTGGAGATTCGCGATCACGCCCACACTGTATCCAGTCGCCCGAACGCCGCCCTTGCTTTGTTTAACCTGCAGTTGACATCTTCATTAGTTCCGCCGTCTGCCTTAATAATGCAGCCGAGGTAACAGATGCCTTCAACAAAATCCACCGGACATTCGTCGATTATTATAAGGTGTGCGTTTTTATGATTGTTAAGCTTCAGCTTCCTAATTGCATCCTTAATTTCTGTTAGCTTGGGGCTGGATGTTGATATTTTGCTGCTGGTTGTTGTGCTGCCTATTTCAATACCAGATTTTTTTTTTTTTATTTATTGTCAAGAGCAACGTTACTAATTCCTTTAAAGTGTTCCTTCCATCTGCGGACCTGATCATCTTCTTCAAGTTAGAAAAGCACCATTCAAATCTCTAATCAGCTGGTTGCTATTACTCTTTTGATTGGTTAGGCGGCCAATTATGCGGTGCAGCTGTCTCATGTTGTTGGCTCCTGCCGCCGCTTCAGCGTCACTTGCAATATTTTCCATGAACTTTCTCTTATCGTTTCTGGCTGACTTCTTTACGTGCTTCGCCACTTCTCTGTACACTGGTCGAAGGGTGCCATCGCTGATAAGTTGCCTTTTGAGTTCATTTCTGCGCTGAATGATACCCCAGGTAGTAGCGGAAATCCATGATTTGGTGTTGGTGGGCTTTACTGTGCCAATTTTATCTTGTGCAATTTGGCTGAGCGTGGCATTTGTAACTTCGCAGTCATTGATGTTCTTGTTCTGATAGTATTTAGTTTCTCTCGAAAGGCGCTGGCCACTTCTTTTGTTATCACAGCATTTTAGTTCGATATTGACGTCACCGGTAATTAGCTCATGGTCGCTGTCTATATCGGCTTCTCGTCTGTTCCTTACATTCATTTCCGATTCCCGCAGATGTGATCAATTTTGAGTCGTTCCACTGGGTGAAGTCCAGGTGAATTTGTAGATATTTTTGTGGGGGAAGATGGAAGCACCAATGACCAGCGTGTGACACACATTGATTAGCCTAACGTCATTGTCGTTGCGTACACAGCCATGCACGCAAATGATCTGCTTTAGGCCTGAGTTGTTGTTGCCAATTTTTGCATTGAAATCTCCCATGAGGAAAGTAATGTCGTAAAGTATGTTATGTTCTTTCGTTAAATGCAAGCAGAACTCGTCCTTGACAACACAATCACCGTCCTCTGTCGGCGTATAACATTGCACTATGGTAACATGCCGATGAGCATTACTACAGAAGCGAGCCAGGATTATACGATCGGAGATTGGCTCCCAGGAGTGTAAGGTGTTACGCATTTTCTTAGAAATTATGAAGACACTCTTCCTTCTATCTTCCTTTCCGCTGTGCAATATTGTGTTGCCATAAGCAGACGTAAGTATGTCGATATTGTAGTATGCCATTTGAATTTCGAGTTAGGCTTGTCTAACGTACCATTGTGCGATTCTTGTCCTAGTACACGTCCCAAAAGTCGTCATCGTAGGGGGGACCGTATTCCCGAGGCTTTGTGTTGCGTTGGTTTCAATAATCATTTTATTTTCTGCCGGAGTAGCCTCCTGCTGACAGTCCTATTCTGACGCTGCTGCCATCTATCGCTGCTTAGGAACAACCCTTGCAATTGTTATAGATCAGCGCCATCTGTGTTTCATTTGCTGCTTGAGTTGGGGTTGGTGACTTTGCTAAATGAAAGGTTTGTTACTGCGCTGTTTTCGCTGCTACCCCTTGTTGACACTGTTGTTGCAATGAGTGACTATAATCAGAGACTTTAGAAGTAATGAGATATCCCACGTTAATGGACAGCGTTTTAACAGCAAATCTGGCGATGAAACATTGGCCACCTTTTCACTCAAAGCCAAAAATGGTTTTAGATACACTGGAAACAGTTGAGAACGAGCATTTGCATACGTAAACCAACCGCAGCTTCACACAATCAATTTGAGTCGGCATGTCACATAAATATATACTTTCATATGCACCTATGTATAAATCCGACGATGAAGATTCAATATTGAAATTATATACGATAATTCGAAATTATATTTATACAAGAATATGCGAAATTAAGCATATGTAATACATTATTTTAGACCCATGGTCTAAATAAATTTTAGACTATACAAATTTGACACGCCCTATTACCCATGTGTGCTTTTGTTTTGTATATCAAAGACCAAATCGAAAATCAGAAAGTTTATGATTCTTCCTCTTCCTCAAGAAACGAAAGCAAAAGCAACAACATATACGCAGGTGTAGATGTGTGTTGTGTGCATCAATGCGAGTGAAATCAACGAAAGACGAACAATTTGATGTGTTGGCTGCTGAACAAGCGCAAAATGACAAAATCTTGAAAAATAGCAAAAATTCAATCGCATGATTGCTATGTTGCCGATCTCGCTTATTTATCAATGAAAAATAGACAATTCTGCTTCGAATGTGTACATATATATTTGACGTAGTAAAATATATAGAAAACGAAAAAATGAGAGCAATTAAAATCGAATAGATGATGGAATTGATTGTTTGTAGTAGACAAATAAGGAATGCTTTCTTATTGAAATGCACCTGATAGCTAAACATTTTGATAACAATTAATTATAGTAAACAAATTAATTTTTAAATCGTGTTCCATGATAATTTAATTAATTCTTATTAGCTACATCTTTTTAATAAAATTTTGATATTCATTAATTTCTAATAAAAAGTAACTAAAGTTTTATATATGCTGAATTTCGCATATTCTTGTATAAATATAATTTCGAATTATTCTATATAATTTCAATATTGAATCTTCATCGTCGGATTCATTTTTGGCTTTGAGTGAAAATGTGCCCAATGTTTCATCGCCAGATTTGCTGTTAAAATGCTGACCATTAACAGTGGGATATCTCATTACTTCTAAAGTCTCTGATTAAATTCGTAGGTGCCATCTTTTTTATAAATGTTGTAAACTTTTTGGATGATTCTTGTATTTGTACATGGAAATATGCGTTTTCTAGATCAGACGTTGAAAGCATTTAGCAGTCACCAACGATTAAATTACGTCTTTAATTAAACGTATTGGAAACATATATTTTTCTACGATTTTATTTAATTCATGAAAGTCAATGCATACACCTTTACTGCTGTCCCTTAGTTTTTATCAATTCTAGATTAAAGCTATACAGCATTAAGTACCCATTGAAAATGCGACCACCAGCAGTTCTTATAAGTTTATTTTTAATTCACTTTATTATTACAATCTGTCTACATTGACATTCTGAAGTTCTTATATTCTATTACAAAAATTGGCATGAGTAAGATTTCCCTTCTGAATTCATTACATATTTTGCTTTTTACAAAATATTAAAATACGATTGAATACCTCTGGTTGTTGGAACAAAAGTTGTAAATATATAAATAGCAATTGAATTCCATTATTGTATCCAAATCTGTTAGGCAAATCCAGTTGCAAAGATCATTATAATCAAGGAGTGATGTTTTCATTATTAAACAGTTCTGCAGTTAGATGATTCCGGTGTACTCTAAGACAGTTTGTATACTTATACTATGCTACACTATACTTCTGAATTTCTTCATAGACAGTTGGGACTTTTAAATCAATATGAATAATTTCGTTGGATCCCATAGGTCCAAATCGGCTTCACTATAATTTTATAGATGAGAACCTTAATCTCCAAGGATAGAGTGGAGTGGTTCCTCATCTCATTTAAAATTACATTTGAGTTGTTTATGTGTCATTGTATTTATATTTATTATACAGCTTTTAAGACCTATCAATTTTCAAAAATATAACACATAAAACATAAAATTCATATATATTTTACACATTGAGCTAAAATCTCAACACTGAAGGTGCAAAACTACTACGTATTAAAAAATATTCGTAAATTGTGTCAGTTTAATAAAAAATCATGGTTTAATGGAAAATCAATGGAATTCGAGAGAGATATAATAACGCCAAGTTTCTCAAACGCATCCAATCGATCGATTTTACATGCTTTCATAAGTACACGAGCGATTTTTCCCAAGAAACCCATTAATTATTTCTTTGACTGGGAACTTAGACAGGGAAACATTCATCTTAAATACATATGTGCTAGCAATTTTATTTATAAAACATTTGACGATTTTTATGGTGGTGGTGGTGGTATGGTTCCCGAATCACATTTTCAGCTCAAAACAATCGAAGCAAGCTTTCTTCTGTTGCCAATATCGGTTCATTGATATCATATGATCCAGGATTGAATAAAGACTGTATTCCCGTTTCCATGTATGTAGACATGGCAGTATTTAGAGACAAAGTCCTCGGATCGTATTCACACAAGCGTAGCAGCTCAACCGATCATGTGATCATCATAGGTTCAATCCAGGTCATGGCTACTCCAAACGGCATAGATTTCCCTTTACGATTTATCCATTGAAGCAAATAATAGTACCAGTTTTTGCATACACCTTTCGGTACCCACGGTACACCACATATTACCTTTTGATCGAAATATTTTTCGTAGGCTAATATAAGCTCCTCAATAAAATATCCTTGTTTGCGATTGAATGATTTGAAACTCCACAAATGTAACAAAAATTGCTAATGCAATATTATTTCTATACTCCATGTAGAGTTGAGATGGGGTTGCCGGTGGGCCACAAGCTGGTTCAAACCTTGCCGCTGTTAATGATAGCGCGCTGGGAGCACACACACGCGCACGTTTAATTTAGGTTGATTTAGGGAGTTAGTTTTAATTTTAATTTAAGTAAACACTTTTAATTTGTTTGATGTTTTCGATTTTAATCTTAATTTTAAATTCACAATTTAATTAACTTATTGTTTAGAAAGAAATATTTAATAAAAAGAGAAAACAATACAGAGAGATATAAAAATTCGCGCACTGTCGTGATGAAAATCAGAATAATAATAATAACCAAAAAGGAAAAAACCAAAAACAAGCGGAGAAGAAGAAAAAGTGAGAGAGAGAGAGAGAGAGAATCAAATAGCGAAAATAATCAATTTACTGTGGGTTGCCAACGCAATGAATATTATAATTTAAAATTAAAACTATATAAATTTATTTATTGACAGACAGTGCGCGACATTTATATTCTGGCGTAGACATTCCGCCCCCCTTGCAGGGTTACTGCAAAGAGACGGAACCTCTACCCCAGATTTAGAGAGAGAAAAGGATAAAAAAAAAGAAAAATATTTAAAAACAAATTCAAAATTCAGAGATTTGGGTAAACTTAATAGGGAACTTAATAATAGTACATTTAATTCATCATTTTCTTAAATTAAATCTTAAGGGGGTCTTCTACCTTGTGGCTTCATTTTTGACACTGTTTTTTGAATATTAGTTATAGGAAAACTAAAAACGCAATCGAGGTGCGGTTTGTTGCATTCAACTTGTTTATTTAAATACATTTAACACTAATTTTACTGAAAATTTACTGTCTTCGATTTGACCGTGACTTGACCTTGAAGTGTCCCTTGCAAAAATGGTTGACACGATTTAGCTCATGAAAATCGTTTGAAACAAAAAAACCAAAATGATTTAATTTTTTTATCACCTTGGCTATCGTTTGACAGATGGCATTTTCAAAATTTGAAAATTTCGCAGAACAGGCAACTTTAAAAAAAAAAATTTTTTTTTTAATGTTTTCGGGGTTAAAAACATCTGTAAAAATTGTTTAAATAAAAAAAATCTAAAAAGTATCTTGCAGACGATAGCCACATGTTTTTCACAAATTTTGATATATAATTTCAATCAATCAATCAATTAGTTTTCGAGATATCATGTCAACCAGTTACAAAAACGCAACTTTTGGGAAATCGCATTTAAAGATATTCATGTATTAATCTTGGACGAAAAGTTACTTACAATCAATCTGCAATGCCGGGGCCATAAAGTTCATCTTCTTGTTAGAAAAAAGATTCCCGTTCAGCAATTTGTTGTTCGCGTTGTTCGATCCGAGCCTTTTTTGCCGCATCGCTGACCCTTTGCTCCGAGCGGTTGATGCGGTTCTCGTCGATCCGAGCCGATTCCCATCGTGTCCATAGTCTCCAGTATTGTCTCGTATCCTTCATTGAAAATCATCACTGCCAGATAAGTAGCGATATCGATGACATTTTTCCCGGAATGTAAATGTTTCGGCGCCAATAACCAAATACAACTGTTGACGGACTCGTTGTTGTTTTGTGTGTGTGCGCCTAAACACCGTTGTAGCAAGTTGTCAGATGATAAGATTTCATAAATTGGCCTAATGATTTTCTGAACTGCGGGGTTGAGGGGAACCCTTTCATGCTTGAAAGTCTCTCGAGTCCCATTTGCTTCAGCTTGACGCCACTTGCACCAGCTACTTTCTCCGGGGGGGCATAATGTGTGATTTGGTTTATCATCGGACGAGCTGCAATGATAAAATGACGCCCAAATCGCATCCTTCATTTTTTTCACGGAATCGGCGTTTCTTCGTATTGCAAGACCGTAAAACTTCGTCAACTCTCCGATAACTTTATCTGTGAGTTTTCCTCTACCTTTGCCTCCAATACCTTTGTTATCTTTTTTAACATTCCTGAGCCTTGATCTCATTCGTTTTTCAACGTGGCCAACACATTCTTTTATTTCCACGATATTCTCATCACCATAGGGATTTACAGAGAGAATTCCTTTGAAAGTTTTACTATCTCCATCACCCACGTATCGAACATATTTTACGCCGTATTTTTATAATGATCGCATGAACATTTCGGTAATTCCGTCTATCTCCATTTTCCCTGCACTTCCTGAGTGATTTGCAGTGCAGTATTCTTCATGATTCTCGTACCACAAATTAAATTCATCAATGTTTGTTTCTTTCAATTTTTCTTGATTTTTACATGCTTGGCACAAACTGGATTTAACGATCGCATCTAAAACTTTGTGGCTGTAATTTCCGATCAAAGTAGAAATCCCGAACAAGGAAGAGAATCCTCTTTTTTTCCATGTTCCGTCCCCCGAAACTGTTAAATGATTTTCCACGTTGTTATGCTGCACATTCAAATCTTTTTCATCCTCTACAGCTTTTTTCAGAACACTTTCGAAAACGGCGTTAGCGGCGTTGCTTAAACTTTCGAGACATGCATATTACGTTTTGTTCGCGATTCCACAGCTAATGTCCATCAACCCGCAAAATTTATTGAATCCTTCGAGACCGACACCAAGTAAGCGTAGCACAAAAATTAATCGGCGGTTCACTTCGTAAGCCTTATTATTGATCTTTGGACATGAATCAATAGACTTCTCACTGCACTTGCATCTCATAACAATTGTAAATCCCGCACCACTTTTACAACTTTGAGAAAACCGAATTGTTTCACGGCAGTCTTTGCAAATCACAATGTTCGAAATCGCTGTAAAAACTGAAACAAATTCCAGAATGCAATATGCGAAATTCGGATTTATCGGAACTCCCGCGCACCGTTTTTTCTTCAGTTTCTGCGATGACGTGCTTGCGAACGATGCATCGCGTTTCCAACGATAAGAAGAAGGGTCTTTACGTTTTTTTTTTCTATCGGGGCGAGTGTTTTTTCCTTTAGCAGATTTTCGGTCCATCACGGAAAAATAATTGATAAAAATTATAAACACGAACTGAATTTTCGACGGATACAGTTTTATAACAAGCGGGATGTTTCCGACGTTAAATTTTCTTTCAAACTGAATGGACCGAAAAATTTATCATGCATAACAGAGATTACATAGATACAGATACATCAGGTATTCGATAGAACGTTAGATAACTTTAGAAAAACGCGATGGGCCAGCTTTTAAGTGGTCGCGAAGAGCGCTGCGATAAGAGCACGCGTAACTGACTTCGACGGCTCGGAAAAACTCGAAATAATAAGATTTCAGTTATATCCTTTTAAGGGTATATTCCTAACACCTTCTGGGTTGGAAAATTGAAAAAAAAAATCGAATTTTTTGAACCAACAAGGTAGAAGACCCCCTTAAGTATACCCAACCCTGAAGAGTTTGTGTTAAGTTTCAGATCACTCATATATATTGGTCCTGTTTTAGACATAAAAACATTTTCATGAAATACATTTTGTTTGTGAGCGAGGGAGGGGAGGAGAGAGGGCCAATGAGCCCCAAAGGGCTTATTGGCCGAGCTTCTCTTCTATTACTGTTGTGCGTCTTAAATTTTGGACAGTATTAGAATGGACCTACTTATTTTAGCCGGTTCCGAACGGCAGAACACTTGTGACATCACTTTTTCTGAGCTTTGTCACAGAGTTCTTTTTAGAAGCTTTTTCATGGCAAGTTGTTACTGTCGGAAGAATTGCCAATTGCTTGCCGACAGGTGGGTACTATTCGAAAGAAAAATCTTTTCGATATAAAATTTGTTATGCATCAGCCGGGTATTGAACCACGACCTACAGATCAGAAGGCGAACACACTAACCACTGAGCTATATATATATATATATATATATATATATATATATATATATATATATATATATATATATATATATATATATATATATATATATATATATATATATATAATTTTCTCTTTTAATTGCATGATCTATTATGAATCACATAATCACATTTTGATAAAACAAATATTTGAGAATTATTGACTGGCATTTTCTTCCCATAACCTTAACTTGCAATATATAGATTAGTACATATAAGTATGTGATCTCTGTATTTTAAATGCTGCTATAAATTTATATTTTAAGTTAACTATGTAGGTACATTAATATGTTCCCAAAAGTTTATCTTTTAATGTAAGTACATATATTTGTGATTTAATTTTGATAAGCGATTTTTTAAATGTTGTAACATGTGTAACAATGAAACAATGTATATGCATTAGTAATAAATGTGAAACATTACACTATTTGATGAATAACAAAAAGCGACTTCATAAATATCATCATCTTTTACTTCACTAAAATTTACCTGGTCTGGTGGTGTTTTCGCAAGGTAACGTGTCTAACTGCCTCAACCGGGTGGGGCTAGCGCAATCCTTGTTGAACTCATCGCAAGTCAACCACTGGCTGTCATGTAGTTTGATCTGAGCGCTATGTGATGATACCTTTATTTGTTAATGAGGGGTAGTCATATAGCTTGCTCTGCTTACTCTGTGATGGCGCTTTCATTATTATTAATGGGGGCCCTCCATGTGGCGACCACCGGGCAACGTCTTCCTGGCACCCGCTGGGAGGCGGCTGAAGTGAGTGGCGAAAATCTCCTCGGTTAGAGGTAGTGCGTTGGTTTTGGGACCCGCCATATAAAAAACCCCCCCAATGAAAAAAACAAATATGCCTCGGATAAGGACTACCGCTTTTACTGATGACCCCCGCAAACGAAAAAAGGACAACGATTTACGGATATGCACCTGGAATGTCCGATCCCTTTATAGGGAGGGTGCCTCTATCCAGCTGGTTGATGTCCTCGAAAAATACAGAGCTGACATCACCGCTCTCCAGGAAATGCGATGGACAGGACAGGGCTGCTCCAAAAGAGCGTCCTGTGACATCTACTACAGTTGCCATGCTGAAAGGCACGAATTAGGATGTGGATTTTTGGTCAGCAAGAGACTACGACATCTTGTCTCACAGTTCACGCCTGTGAACGAACGGCTGGCCACAATCCGCATCAAGGCAAAATTTTTCAACATCAGCCTTATATGTGCCCACGCTCCGACGGATGAGAAGGACAATGTGACCAAGGAGAGCTTCTTTCAGCGCCTCGAAGAAGCTTATGACCGCTGCCCCCGCCACGATATCAAAATCGTGTTTGGCGACTTTAATGCCAGGGTGGGCAAGGAAGGTACCTTTGGTCCAACTGTCGGAAAATTCAGCCTCCACCAGATCACCTCCGATAACGGAATGAGGCTGATCGCCTTCGCCGCAGCACGAAACATGGTAATTGGTGGTACCAGATTCCAGCATCTCGACATCCACAAAGCGACATGGCTGTCTCCAGATCAACGTACAAGAAACTAAATTGATCATGTGGTGATTGACGGAAGGCATGATTCCAGTGTGATGGACGTGAAATCGATCCGTGGTGCCAACATCGACTCGGATCACTACCTTGTTGCAGCTAAGGTGCGCACACGCCTATGTGTCGCAAATAACAAGAGAAGTCCCACACAGAGAAAGCTCGACGTCAGTAAGCTGCGATCACCAGAGACAGCAGATGCATTTTCCACTCGACTATCGGATCTGCTTATGCAGAACACTCCCCCACTTGATGATACATGCGCACGGTGGACACATATATCCCACTCCATGACTACTGCTGCCGAGGAGGTAATCGGTTACTACCGGCCTCTGACGAATCAGTGGTATGATCAGGAGTGTCGCGACGCTACCGCAGAGAAAGACGCCGCCTACAGAAAAACCCTGCGTGCAGGCGTAACGCGAGCTGTTAAGGAGCGGTATAGAGAGAAAAGGAGTGCAGAGAGACGTCTTTTCAGGCGCAAGAAGAGGGAGTTGGAAAGACGCGAGTGTGAGGAGATAAAGATGTGTACCGACAAGAATGAGACTCGAAAATTCTTTGAAAAGATCAAGCGCCTGAGTGGAGGTTTAAATCCCGGAGCCTCTTCTTGTCGTGATGGAAATGGGAATCTGGTTACGGATGTCCAGAGTGTACTGAGCCTATGCAGGGAACACTTCTCCACGTTACTGAATGGCGATGCTACGAACAATTCCGCCAGTGGAGGAGAATGCCCGATAACCCCAATTACAGATGATGGTGTTGATGTTCCACCACCCGACTATGACGAGGTTGAAACGGCCATTTTAAGGCTGAAGAACAACAAAGCTGCAGGTGCTGATGGCTTGCCTGCCGAGTTGTTTAAGACCGGAGGCGATGAGCTGCTCACTCGCATGCACCAGCTCATAAGCAGAATATGGTCGGATGAAAGCATGCCTGATGATTGGAGGCTCAGTGTTCTGACACACACACCACCTATTTGTTGATTATAAAGCCGCTTTCGACAGTCCGGTAAGGAAATACCTCTACGCAACAATGTCTGAGTTCGGTATTCCTGCAAAGCTCATTCGAATTTGTAGAATGACACTGCATAACTCCCGTTGTGCAGTGAAAATTGGGAAGGACCTCTCCGCACCGTTTAATACCGAACGGGGTTTCAGACAAGGTGTTTCGTTATCGTGCGACTTCTTCAATCTTATTATGGAGAAAATAATACGAGCTGCTGATCTACGACATAATGGCACTATCTTCAACAAAAGTGTCATGCTGTTAGCGTATGCCGACGATATTGACGACGATATTAGCGAGCAGTCAGTGCAGCATTCTCAGAGTTGGAAAGAGAGTCGCGTCGGATGGGTCTCACGGTGAATGAGGGCAAAACGAAGTATCTATTGTCAACAAACAAAGAGTCCCTGCGTCTTGGACAGCACGTCACTGTTGACAACTACGCTTTTGTAGTAGTAAGGGACTTTGTCTATCTTGGAACCAGCATTAACAGCAGTAATGACGTCAGCTTGGAGATCATGCGTAGGATAACTCTTGCTAACAGGTGTTACTTTGGGCTGAGTAAGCAATTGAGAAGTCGAGCCCTCTCTCGAAGAACGAAAACTACACTCTACAAGTCTCTCATCATGCCTGTCCTAACATATGGCGCTGAAGCCTGGACAATTTCCACCTCGGATGAGCGAATACTTGGAGTTTTCGAGAGAAAAGTCCTACGCAAGATCTTTGGACCTATTTGCGTTGGTGGCGAATACCGAATAAGGTACAACCATGAGCTGTACGAGCTGTATGCCGATATTGACATAGTAAAGCGCATCAAAATCCAGCGGCTGCGCTGGCTAGGTCATGTCTAGCGAATGGAAGAACACGCTCCAGCTAAGAAGGTGTTATATTCGGAACCCGCTGGAGGACGACGCAAAAGAGGAAGACCAAACCTCCGGTGGAAAGACCAAGTACTGGAGAACCTGATGGCGCTTGGAATTTCTAACTGGCGCCAGCTAGCGAAGAACAGAGATGGCTGGCGAACCATGTTATTTTCGGCCTAAATCGATATTTGGGTTTTATGGCCACATAAGTAAGTAAGTAAGTAAATTTTACCACTAAATTTTAGAATCCACCACAATTTCATCTACCTCTAAAAATTTGTTTGCAGTCCAAACACTGTTCATAACGTCAAACATTAGGTCAAGCATACAAAGGTGTCGCCGAGAAACATTTTTGCCCGTGTAAACGCGAACGAAATATCAAAAGTGAATTCAAAATGCTTTACGTGCAAATGTTTTTGTGTTTAAATGCGGACTAGGACAAAAGCAAAAACACTATCTTGCGCCGTATAATCAAACAGCAACCATGTTTGCCACCAACTCATAATCAAGAATGATAGAAATACAGATTGCGCCCTGTGAAGTC
This sequence comes from Megamerina dolium, assembly GCA_963854835.1. Classification (NCBI taxonomy): domain Eukaryota; kingdom Metazoa; phylum Arthropoda; class Insecta; order Diptera; family Megamerinidae; genus Megamerina; species Megamerina dolium. The sequence continues at coordinate 13,739,803 of OY978530.1, forward strand.
ATAAACGAAACAGTACGAATAGTAGGCAAATAAGAAGTGTCAAAATCCCATACAAATGGTAAATAAAACTGCGAACGTTTATACAAAATTGTAAAATAAGCAATATTTATTACTTTATTATTTAAAACATTAGCAGAAACAAGTAAATAAATATACCGCGAAAATATGCATGTAACCTAAAGTGACCAGAAGTTGCCTAAGTGGAAAAGCTATGGATTAAAATATATAAATAAAAGCGAAGTGATTTCGTGTTTTAATTACAAGTTTTATTGTGCACATATGTATACATGTATAAATATTAAAAAAAAATTTATTATATCAATAATTTAAAAAAGAATTAATATATACTAAGTTTTAGTGAATTTTAGTGAATTTTCTTTTTTTCTTATGAGTGGTTTCTTCAATTTCTTTGTTTAGTTTTGTAATCTTGAAGAACATCCTCGCCCGGAAGAACAATTTCTTTACCTTAATATTGCAATTAATACTGGAAGATAGCTCAATATGTTTTTGTACAAAATTATTTGTTATGAGTAACCCATTTCCATTAATTGCGTTAAAAATATTTTCAACGAGTTCTTCGGTAGGTTTTCATAAATCTCAGGTGATTTACCCCTTTATAACTTGAATCAGCGCCATCCTGAACCGCAATGAACTTGCTGGCTCCTGCAATAATGATGCTGACATTGTCGTTAACTTCAAAACAATCTAATCCGAGCTCTGCTAATAAGTTAATTTAAACAGTGGAATATTTCCATACAATAACCAACGATTTTTTGTTATCATTATCTGCAATTTCCGAACGATGTTGATGCAAGAACATAGCAACGATGTGCTTATTTTCTCTTCGCTGAACCCGCTGTTCCCGAAGAGTTGTTCCACCAGATACTCGGCAGACAGTTGGCACAACCCCGCGCTTCAATTCAAGTTTGACGCAAAGCCTGGAAAATTGGGAACATTTCAGAAATTCGCATTTCTGAAATGTTCAAATAAAATAAATAAATTTTACCCATTTCGTATTGCTTGAGGTTTATAAAATCATAATCTATGAAATGGACCTTGTAAATCGCACTATTTTTGTGGTTGAAAGGACTCAATCGCCGACAGAAAGTAATCCACTTTTTTGCTAAATCCACATCACACGGAAAGGTAAATTAGTTCTTTAATAACGATTTGTCGCAACTATCGTTATTGCAACTCGCCACTGCACACTTCATTTATAAAAATCACATTTTTTCAATCAAAATTGTTTTAAGTAACCGCGTACTATACAAATGCAAGAATTATAAAAATTTATTTATCCTTTTCGGTTAATTTTCACTTCATTTATGTCGTCAGCATACGAACAGTCGACTGTCAAACTCAATCCAAAAAAGATAACTGTTCACTCAGGGCGCAATCTGTATTTCTATCATTCTTGACTCATAATGTCTTTGCATTTGTGCTTTTTCCAACAATAATAGAAAAGAAGAACATTTTCCCAGATGTGACGTCACAATACTTCAGCGGCGAGAGAGATGGCAAAATGGCAAACAAATTGAAGAGAAAAATTCATAGTATAATTAACCAAGTAAGGCAATCATAAAATTTGTTCTTATGTCATTTACAGTATATGCCAAAGCATGCCTTGGTAGTGTCAAAATTACAAACTGTCAAAATATGTCAAAATTATTAACCCTCTGGTTGATTACAAATTGATGTTTTTTTAAAGAAAAACAATGGGCTTTAACAACTATTTTGATTATTTTAATGATTATAAACTTCAAAAAAAAAAAAAAATTTACAAGTTGATGTAATTAAAATGCAATTAGTAATAATCGAAAAGAAAGAATAAACAAATGCATGTGAGATGTTTCACAAAGCTGTATTATTTCAAAATGCGAGCATCTAAATTCCTCTCTCAGATTGTCTTACTTTGTTAATTATACTATAATATATAATATAATTATTAATTATATAAACAATGCGAAATAATGAATGAATAATTCAACTCTTGGAAATACTGTGACGTCACATTCTGTCAAATTCACTGAGAACCGATTAGAGGTGCAATATGATCGCTACCTTAATACTCTGTCGTCCTTGTCTTTTCGTATAATATGCGCATTGATCGTTATTATCAGCGTTGCCAGTTTTGCTTTTTTGTTTAGTTTCGTGGCTTTTTTTAGCCCTTTCTTATTTTCAAACTAGTTTTTTTTAAGGATAATCGTCCATACATATAATACAAGATGTTGTATAAATTCAGTGCAATGCTGTGTTACAAAGCGAAGAGACTTTTTTTATTATCATCTGTGTTGCGCGGAACATTTGTTTCTATTATAGTATATACAAGTAAAAAGTTTGAGTATATTACTGACAAAAGATTTGATATTGCAAATCACAACCAAAACTTTGACCTTATTGCTCATTCGACACGGCTACAGTACCTTTTAATACTGGAATGTAGTCCAGCTCATAAGGACATATATTTAAACAGTAGTTAATGAAGAGGAAATAATTACATGTTAGATATAGTCCACTATGGAATAATATAATTTTGAATTTTTCGGCAATAGGCTGTTTTTATAGAAAGTTGAAATAGGTTGCCGCTATTCTCTTCTAAATTCACACGTTATTTAGTTGTTCAAACGAAAACGCTTGATTTAATGATTGTAATAATATATATTAATTAATAGTTTTATGAAAGTATTTTCTCATACTTCGATTGTTGAATTAAAATGCATACATGTTAAAACTAAAATATAAACTGTTTATGAAATGTTGAAAAGGCTGTCCTTTACCCTTTTTTTTTGTTATTTTTTTAACCATTTAGCTTATTTTTATTTGGCCGATATAGCTTTTGAAGTAAAACTTCTTAGGACAATGTCTGACTGTGAGGCATGTGTGACTGTTGTTTGTATGTACGGATGTACACTCTATCACTTTTATATCGGATTATCGGCGCACTTAATCCGAATAAAATATTAACCTGACAGACGGCAATATTGCGGATTAACTAAACGGCTGATTGCTATTTTATTAGGTCTGCTCACTTACATCACTATCACTATCAATTTCTGTCATCTGTGACTCTCGATATGAAAAAATCTACAAGAAGTACGTGAACTGATAACTATCAGAAATTTGTAAATTGGAATTCACAGTTCGTAATTGATAGCTGGATTTACTTGTTCGCCAACGCTTTTCATGTCGAAAACTGTTAACAATTGTTAAAAGTTTTTTGTTAGAGAACACACCTAATATTTTGTAAAATGGATTGAGAAAAATTCACATTAGAAAAATTTCCGCAGTGTTGCCCTAATCCTCTTTTATTTTGAGAATTAACTCATAGAGTTAATGCGGATTAGCTGCACTTAATGCCCGAGTTAATTCGAATTAACTCGGAAATCCGGAATTTCAATAAAATAATAAAATAAAATAGGATAGCAAATTTAAGATATGAATTTTTTTGGATGAAAAATTAGTGTTCACTACAGTTTCAATATTATTAAACTCAATCAGAGATCTTAAGATCGGAGAACTTAATCCATATACCGCTCGTTTCTCAGGAAAGGACTGACAGGCAGTAAGAAAACCAAAGGAATCCTTTTCTTCAATGGATAGAACGAAAATATTTTTTGTTCCGCATTGTTAAAGGTGATGAAATTCAAAATGTTAAAAATCTTGGGTTGATCCAGATAAACCATCATCTTCGACTATAAAACCGAATTGTTTTGGATGAGATTGCTCTGTGTTTGATGGGATCAGAAATTTGTGGTATTAAAATTTAGTGAAACTGTACTGGCAACAAATGATCAATTTGAATGATGCTTTGATCAAATAATAACCAGAATGGTCCAGAAGACACAAAATAATTTTGGTTTATGACAACGTCCCGACACAAAAAGAGTTCGATGAAATCACTTGCCCTGGAACTCTTACCCCACCCGCTGTACTCCCCAGACTTCTGCTTACATTTGTGTTCATAGATGAGACACGCACTTAAAGAGCAGTACTTCAATGTATTTGGTAATTGAAGAACTATAAAATTGGGTATCTGGATGGGTTTCATGAAAAGAACAACAAATTTTGTGGAGTGGTATACACATATTGAATGAAGGGTGATCACAATGTATCAAAAGCGATGGACAGTACTTTCAATAAAACATAAATTTAAATAATAAATTTTATTTACTTTCCTTTTACAAAAAGCGTTTATTATATAAATATATATATATATATATATATATATATATATATATATATATATGTATATATATATATATATATATATATATATATATATATATATATATATATATATATATAAAACATTTTTTTCATAGAAAGCCAAAAATTAATTTTTTCAAAGTATTTGCCCTAGGGTAGGTAGGTAGAATGGCTGCGACCCTGGTCACTCAAGTAGCAAACAAAATGCCGTTTTGAGCCATAAATCTCGCTAAGACCTACTGAGTGTTGAAGGATATGTTACAACCAGCCGCAGTTGTTTATGAACTGAAGGATATGGGAGATCTCTATTTTAGATACCTGTCCTAGGTTATCAAAGAAAGGGCTACCTAAGGATGTTAATCGGTTTCTGGATAAGGTCGGGCATTTGCCCAAGAAATGCTCTACCGTCTCCTTAGTGGTTATGTCGTTGCAGCTTCTGCAATGGTCGTTGTGCGGGATACCCATTTTCTCCGCATGTGTACCAATGGCCCAGTGGCCTGTGCATACTGCTATTAGTTTGTGTGTGATGGCCCTAGATCTACTCAGAAGGCTCCTTGTCCTCTTCTCGCTGTAGTCTGGCCAGGTGGCTTTTGAAATTGCGCAGGTCGTGGTGCTAGTCCATTTCCAATGCGCTTTGTTTAGATAGTATTTTTGAATAATCCCCTTGGCTTCGGCTATGGGAACACCTACATCGGCGTTGGGTGTTCGTTCATTGTCTGCAAATGAGCCTCCACGAGCTAGCTCATCAGCATTCTCGTTGCCTGCGATTCCCTTTAATCCTGGAACGCAGATAACTGATACTTCGATTTAGGCAGATATTGAGGTTATTATTTGTTTACACTCTCCGACCAGCTTTGAGCTAACAGTTGGCGCGGCTAGCGCCTTTATAGCTGTTTGGCTATCGGAGAGAATTGTTGCCTTTCCAGTTATGTTCCTTTGTTGGAGCAATTCGTATGCTTGCAGAATTGCGTATACCTTCCCCTGGAACACACTGCAATAAGAAGGGCGTTTTACGGACGTTGGTATTTCTAAGGACTCCGAATAGATTCCTGCTCCAACTCCAGAGTCCATTTTGGAACCATCAGTGAAAATGTGTGTATCCCTACCAGTCAGTATCCCACCTTTCTTTCACTCATTCCTACTTGGAAATACGGCCTTGATGCCTCTCTCAAAAGCCAGCTTGCGAGGGCAGAAGTCCGTCCTGTTGTCAACTAAATCTATAGGTACATTCCTAAAGATGCTACTGTGTCCTTGTTGAGTGCACTTCCAACATCCAGATTCCCTTAGTCTGAGTGCCGTTTGCGATGCAGTACATAGTATGTGCAAGTCAATTGGAAGGAGGTTCAGAATAGGATCCAAGGCCGCTGCAGGGCAGGTGCGACAGGCCCCAGTGGCACCAACGCACGCAGTGCGCTGAACTTTCCGTAGTTTATTGGTGTTATAGTTCTTCCGAAGAGCTTCCCACCAAACTACAGAGCCATAGGACAACACCGGTCTCACTACCGCTTGGCACATCCAGAGTATCATGTTTGGCCTTAGACCGCACTTCTTACCAAACATCGATTTGCAAGCATAGAAAGCGATGCAGGCCTTCCGTACTCTCTCCTTGATGCATGTTTTCCAATTCAGTTTGCAGTCTATAGTCAGTCCCAGATACTTGGTACTGTTCGATAGGGTTAATTGCTGTCCATTTAATGTTGGTAGTCTGAAGGTAGTTGGTTTGTACTTCCTCGTAAAGAGGAGTAACTCCGTCTTATCCGGATTCAACCTAAGGCCACAATCTTGTGCCCACCTACTTAGTTTTGCTAATGTTCTTTCCATGATTTCACTGATCACGGAAGGGAAGGGACCCGAGACTAGGATCGCCACATCATCAGCGTACCCTACAATCTTAACTCCATTTGCGTTAAGTTCCACAAGGATATCGTTTATAGTTATGAGCCAGAGCAGGGGGGACAGCACGCCCCCCTGCGGTGTGCCCCTACGTACCCGCTTACTTCGTTTCGCACCCCCTAGCTCAGCTGTTATTTCGCGGTTAATAAGTAGTTATGAGATCCAATTTCTAATTGGTTCTGCTATTTCTGTCCTGGCAAGGACGGATCTAATGGAATCTGCCCTGACGTTATTGAACGCTCCCTCTACGTCAACAAACGCCGCCAGAGTGAATTGTTTATACAAAAGGGACCTCTCCACTGTGCGTACCACCTCATGTAGCGCAGTTTCTGTAGACCTCCACCTCAAGTACGCATGCTGCACTGAAGAGAGAGATTTCTAATCTAGAAGCTCCCGTATATATAATTCTAAGTTTCTATCTAGAGTTTTTAATACAAAGGACGTAAGACTTATTGGCCTGAAGTCCTTGGCCAATTCATGTCCTCTTCTACCCGATTTAGGAATGAAAACCACCCTTGTTCTCCTCCATGTAGTCGGGATATGGTTGTAGGGAATACAAGCACGAAAGATCTCCTTTAGCTCCTTAACCAAATATTTCTGAGTCTTCTGCATCCTTATAGGGAGAATACCGTCTACCCCCCCAAAATTTAAAAGGTAAGAAAGTATTAATTGCCCACCCTATTTTCTCCTCAGTCATGATTTTATCCAGCAGCGCCGCCGACACTTCCTGCTGTACCGGTTCGCTTCCTTGCGTTGCCTCATCAGGACTATCTGGAAAGTGGGTATCTATGAGGATATCTAAAGTTTCGGCCGCCGATTCCGCCCAAGTGCCATCGGCGCGCTTTATAAAGGTTTTATTTGAGTGATCTTTAGCCAGGATTTTACCGAGTCTTGCTGAGTCCTTCGTGGCCTCTATTGACTCGCAATGTTCCCGCCAAGATTTTGTCTTTGCAGTCCGTATAGCTTTTTTATATTCCCTCAGGGAATATCTATACTCCTGAAAGTCACCCATTTCATAGCAATCATTGAAGATTCTTCTGAGCTTGGACCTCAGGTCACTCAGATCCCTATTCCACCACGGCGGGAAGATCTTCTTACTCCTCGATATAGGACAGGCAACTTTGTAGGCCACCTGAAAACTTTTTTCTAGAGACTTGACCCGGTCTTCCAGATTATTCCGGGGCTCTATGGCTGTTCTATTTCTATGGAGTCTATCGCTAACTACCTTGTCAAAAAGATTCCAAGATGTTCGTTTGGGGTTTCTATGTGGTTGTCTAATCTCCCTCTCCCAGCCTAGGTCAAAGAGAATCATTCTATGATCCGACAGGGAGATTCGTTTCGAAACTATCCAGTTACGAAGTACAAGGTCGGGAGAGTTAGTTGTGAGTATAATATCAAGGACTTCTTCCCACCCCCTACAGGTTTCCGAACCAGGAAAAGTGAAGGTAGGTGAATCGCCTCTGTTACAAATATTGAGTTCGTAGGATATTATAAAATCAAAAAGAGACTCACATCGCTAGTTTGTTTCGCTGCTTCCCCACATCGCATGTCTGGCATTGGCGTCGCAGCCCAATAGAGCATCCTCTTTGCTGTTGCTGATGAGTCGTTGGACCTCCTCGGGAGGCGCTGGATGGTCATGCGAAAAATACGCAGAAGAGATCTTGAGACTACGACCGCTCTGCGACTCGATCTTGACCACTACGACATCGTAAGAACTAAAATTAGGTAGAAAGAAAGTGTTAATTGTGTTCCTTACCAGGATACACGCCCTTGGTTTACCTTCACCATGCGTATAAAAAAGGTTTTAGTCCCTGGGTGCAGACCCATAATCTTTGAGCGCCATATCCAGGGTTCCTGTATGAGACAGATGTCGATGTCCTCCTCTCTGAGAAGGATTATGAGGTTGTCCGAGGCTGCTTTGGCATGCTGCAAGTTAATCTGCGCCACTCTCAGCATCTCCTTGTTTGCTGCTTTGTGGCGCACTTCCAGTTTGCTCGGTTGATAACGAGGCACCTTCCCCGGCTGGCTCGGCCAGCTTGAGCCCCTCTAGGAGCTTATTGGCGTCATCAACCTCTTCCAGGTTATCATCCGGAGCCACCGAGGCCGGAAACACATTCATTTTGGCCTCCCTGCTGAAGTGCCCTCAGGGAGTCATTGCAGATAAGCAGAAGGACTGGCTGGCTGTTGCGCTGCTGCTCTTCGATCTTAATGAGCAACCAGTCGTCCATCGGGACACCTGGGTTCTGCAGCTTCAAACACCGGATGAGCTTCGACTCATCCAGTTTCATTGCCATTTTTGGCAACCAAATACGAGCCCAGGGCCTCCTGAGAATTTCCGCTGCCTGGATGATCTTAAGCGAAAGACCTTCCCATGCGTTACTGATCTTAGTTACGCATTTGCCGAGAAATTCCCTCGAGAATCCGTCCGCGCACTTGATTACCCGACAGCCTCGACAAACCTCCTCACAGTTGAAGGCAGGAACTAGAGTCTGTTTCTCCAAGAGGTGTCCGACGACCATCCTTGTTTTTGATGCTCTCCTGACTACTGGCCAAGAGATCATTCTCCGAAAGCGCTCCCAGAGCGCTCTCCCTTACGTTCTGGTTTTTAATTTTATTATGTATGTTCTCCGTTTTGATTCCCACGAGTATACTGGAAAGAAGGGTCCACCCCAGCAGAGCCAGTATACCAGGGTAAGGCACTTAATACAACCGACCTTGCCTGGACATCGGAGGGGACCGTTAACGACTTGTCCTTTATTCACTACCAGCCATTCAGTTCTCGGCACGGATACCTCAACACCTAATCTTAAAGTGTTATGTCGTCAGAGCCTCTTCTGTTATCGACAGGGTACACCGACGTGTAGGTGAGGTTGACAATTTAATAGGAGAGGCTATATAATCGCGTCACTACCCCATTAGCACCCTAAAATTTCCCTCACTAGCTATATATTTTTCTCATCTCTCGGGCAATTTGTGTATACCATGCCAAAAGAATTCCTCATTTTTCGAGATAAACCACTCGTCAAAGCATTTTCCGACGTATTCATACAAATCGAAGTGCTGTTCGGCGAGCGCGTGACTCATCGACGAAAACAGGTGATAGTCAGAAGGGGCCCGGTCTGGTGAAGAAGCGGGATGAGGTAGCACCTCCCAATTGAGTGTGTCCAAGTAGTTTTGGACCAGTTTTGACCTGTGCGATGAGGCGTTGTCGGGGAGAAAAATCAGCTTCTCATGTCTTTGTTCATAACAAGGCCTTTTTTCACCCAAAGCACGGCGCAATTTCACTGGTTGTTGGTGGTAGTGGTGAGCATTGACAGTTTCTCCAGGTTTCAACAGCTCGTAGTAGATGACACCCTGCTGATCGCACCAAACGCACAGCATCGTCTTGCGTCCAAAGCGATTTGGCCTTGGAGAAGAAGTTGCTGGTTGACCGGGGTCGACCAACGATTTTTTTTGTTTAGGATTCTCAAAGTATATCCACTTTTCATCGCAAGTCACCACAAGATGCAGGAGCGACTTGCTTTTTTGTCTAGCAAGCAAGATTACGCATGTGTTTTTGCGTCGCTCCATCTGCCTATCGTTCAATTCATGGGGTACCCATTTTCCAAATTTTCGAACCTTCTCCATGGTTCGTAAACGTATGGAAATGGCTTGTTGTGTAACACCTAACTGTTCGGCAAGGATTTTTTGCGATTGGGTGTCGTCCTCATCTAAAAGAGCCTGCAAATCATGGTCCTCAACTTTTCTGGATCTATTTTCACGCTTCTTGTCACTCAAGTCAAAATGGCCTGCTTTGAACCGACGGAACCAGTCTCTACAAGTGGTTTCCGATAGCGCAGTCTCTCCACAAGCATTCGATGCGACTCAGCAGCGGATTTCTTCAAATTGAAGCAAAAAGTAGAGCTTCCCGCATATGCTCTTTTTCTGGCACGAAACTAGACATGATTATACGAGGAAAAATGTACGTTGTTGTATGAAATCACTGATGCTGTTTACTAATTGATGCAAACAGGTGTCGAACTCATAAAAAAAGGATGCACAGTCGATAATAGCTCAATATGCTCACTAACGCCATCTACGATCAAACAGCGGATTTAAGCTTCTACACCTGGTAGATTGTCATAATTTAAGCCTTAAAATTTGTTTGTTATTTAAGATTAGGAGTGCACGGACCCTAACAACGCTTAAATAAACAATGGTTCGGAGGAAGGGAGCGCAAGAGCCTGCTCAAGTATTCAATATTGAAATAAGTGGAGCCGGGAAAAATAAACGCCATCTCTTGCGCAACGTATATACTGTAGCTAACCTAAAAATACCTATGCAGAGTCTACACAGCGACGATTTAAATAGTAGTGTCAAATCGATTTCGTCGCTTCCTCTTCAGCCATACTCCGACGTTGTGCCAAAGATTTTAATTGGTATTGATCATACACGTCTAGGTTTACCAATGGTCACTAAAATGGTGAGTGATCAAGGTCCATATGTTTGTAACACTAAACTGGGTTGGGTGGTTTTTGGACCAACCAGTGGGGCTCCATGCCTATGCCATGCCACCCACTCAAACAGCGGATTTAAGCTTCTACACCTGGTAGATTGTCATAATTTAAGCCTTAAAATATGTTTGTTATTTAAGACTACGATTGGCAACCCAGAAATGGAAACCACAGTTTTGTACCTATTCTTTGTTGAGTTTACGCTCTTTCATTTCTCTCTTGTTTGAGTGATACTCTTAGAGTAAATGCTGATCTCTCTATTGTAACACAAGTCATTTACTTACCTTGATTTAATTCGGTCATTTCCATTTTGCCTATTGAAGAATAAGGAAGGGGTACAAAACTGCGGTAAGTATAACTGTACAAATATACTAATTTACATTCACTTTAACTTTAATTAATTATAGAATAAACTTATAAATCCTACACGTTTATGAAATAAGTTGAATCGTGTTTGTTTGTATGTTAAACGCAACCCCCTCCACTAGTCGCGCCTACGACATCTTTAATCGCAGTTTTTGTGAATCTGTATTTGCAGTTTTGGCAAATCTTAGTTCGCATCTTTGGCGAATTGTAACTCGAAGTATTTGTGAATAAATTACAATGGAAAGCCAGGACGCATCATCAGTGGAGCTACGACGCAGCCCCCGTTTGCATCCAGAAGAGAGGATGACAGCTGTAGCGGGTTCTGCTGAAGGACAAGCCAATGTCACTACTACATCCAGCGCAGCCACCGTCATTACCGCTGTCACCTTAAGCACAGCTGACATCACCACCACTTCCACTGTCACAGCCGCCCCCAGTCAGATACCACCGCCAGTATCGACAGCACCAGTGGGTACAGTACTAGAGACGCAGCAACAAATTGCCATGCTTCAGGGGCTGTTAAGTGAGATTCAGGTAAAATTAATTGATAAAAATCGCCATTTCCAATGGCTAGAAACGGCGCTACATAGTTTAGCACCTTCCACTACTGCCACCCAAGTTTTCGCGATTACAACGCCTATCCTCTCATCGCCTTTAGTACCACCAAAATATAACCTAATAAATTCGTCAAGCGTTTCTTATGTGGTAAACCCGACCGTTAACCCAACAAAAAATACATTCGTGAATAGTTACGCAGATGCGATTGCGAATGGTAACGTACATGCTCGAGTTCGGTGAACGAGAGCAGCGCTTCCTCGCAGCATACGTCTGCGGCCGATAACAGTTATATTTTTTCTCCTCTGCCGACAGCAACTGCAAACGTCGGCCTCTCGTCAGCATATTTAACTATGAGACTAGCGTGTACTACTGCAAAACCGAATACGACGCCGCCATTAATTTCGTGTTCGGCCTTTAATAATTCTAGGCATAAGCCGGAAACTGATTCAAATAATTTCTCGTTTTTTAGAAGTTTTGCGACAACGCCGAGAAAATTACAAGATTTGCCTGAGTTCAGCGGTGAGCCAGAAGATTGGCCAATTTTTTATGCTTCTTACGTTCAGTCCACTTTAGCGTATAGTTACACTAATATAAAGAATAATCAACGATTACAGAAAGCTATTAAGGGTGAAGCGCGTGATGTAATTTAATCACTTTTAGATCATCCGGATAACGTCAGTGCCGCTATAGAAATACTTCGCTTTAGATTTGGACGTCCTGAACAATTAGTTCAAAGCCAGTTACGTCAGACGAAGGATTTGCCTAATATTTCAGAAAATACCTTAGCCAAGTTGGAGCCGTTCGCTACTAAAGTAAACAATTTGTCGATATTCCTTCAATCAGTTAATGGTCAACAACACATTGCAAAGCCTATGCTGTTGGAGGAATTAGTAACCAAGCTACCGATGAATAAGAGGCTAGATTGGGCCAGAGTTGCCGCCTCGATACAGTCGTATCCGACTATCGTGCATTTTAGTGCTTGGATGAGCGAACTTGCCAATTTAATTTGTACGGTGCACGATGTTGACAACAAAGAGCAGAGGCGATGTTTGGTGATGCATACTTCCGAAAAGCATTGTTCAGGCACTACAGGTACTAGTACAATTACGTATCCACTATGTCAAGGTCATGCAAGCTGCAAGATTGTCATTGCTTTCAAAACGCTACAGTGCCTGACAGATGGAACTTAGTAAAACAACATCGAGTTTGTTTCTCGTGTCTAAACGTGGGTCATACCACACGAAATTGTCACCACAGTCTCTTGCACGAAGTCACTGCTACAAATACAGCTAGCATGCGCCGAGAAGAGCGAGAGGGCCCTCGTGGTAGCGTATTGGGCTGTGCAACCGTCAACAGCAATAAATCAAAACTACTTTTCGGAGTATTGCCTGTAACATTGTATGGCAAGAAGAAGCGTATCGATATATATGCCCTATTGGATGAAGGCGCTTTAATCACAATGTTAGATAGCGAACTAGCCAAGCAATTAGGAGTGCACGGACCCTAACAACGCTTAAATAAACAATGGTTCGGAGGAAGGGAGCGCAAGAGCCTGCTCAAGTATTCAATATTGAAATAAGTGGAGCCGGGAAAAATAAACGCCATCTCTTGCGCAACGTATATACTGTAGCTAACCTAAAAATACCTATGCAGAGTCTACACAGCGACGATTTAAATAGTAGTGTCAAATCGATTTCGTCGCTTCCTCTTCAGCCATACTCCGACGTTGTGCCAAAGATTTTAATTGGTATTGATCATACACGTCTAGGTTTACCAATGGTCACTAAAATGGTGAAGGTCAAGGTCCATATGTTTGTAACACTAAACTGGGTTGGGTGGTTTTTGGACCAACCAGTGGGGCTCCATGCCTATGCCATGCCACCCACTCATGCTTATTCGTAAGTACTCCAAATGAAGAAGACATACATCAGCTTGTGACTGACTATTTCAACATTAAGAGTCTTGGAGTGAGGCCATCTCTGACAGTTTTAAGAATTGATGACGTCAGAGCAAAGCAGATACCTATTGAAACAACAAAGCGAGTTAATGGCCGCTTTCAGACAGGCCTTTTGTGGAAGAACGAGGACATAGAGTTGCCAGACAGTTACCCTGCAGCTCTGAAGAGACTTAGAGGCATAGAGATGAAAATGAGCCGTAACGTCGCATATGCTTCCGCATACAAAGATATTATCAAAAGGTATATCGACAAGGGCTATCCTCGAAAGTTGCTTCAAGAAGAAGTGGTTATGGCGTCCGCAAGAAAATGGTACCTACCGCATTTCGGCGCCCGCAATCCAAATAAACCGAAAAAATTACGCTTAGTCTTCGACGTAGCTGCACATGTTGACGGAGTGTCACTTAATTCAGAATTATTGAAAGGACAACAACAGTATACATCGTTGCCTTCAATATTGTTTAATTTTAGACGTGGCAAAGTCGCAGTTACAGCCGACATAAGAGAGATGCTTCATCAGATACGCATGCAACCTGATGATAGATATGCACAACGTTTCTTTGGCGTGATAGTTATAGTAAAAAGCAGCCAGAAAAGTATGAGATGAAGGTCATGATATTTGGTGCCGCGTGCTTACCTTGCTCAGCCCAATATGTGATGTTGGTTAATGCCAGAAAGCACCGCGAATATAATCCTGGTTCAATTCAAGCCATCACCGATCACCACTAAATCGATGATTTTGTAGATAGCTTTGATAGTGCAGAAGAAGCCACATATGTATCAAGGCAGGTACGAGAAATCCATAACGATGGTGGTTTCGACCTGCGAGGTTTCGCATCTAACTCTATTGAAGCACTAAAGGTACTAGAGGGTACTTCGACAACAAAGCTGATAGCCGCTGGTGAGAACTCAGAGAAAGTTCTCGGTTTATATTGGGAATCAGCGAGTGATCATTTCATGTCTCATCTTAAATATCACCGTGTCGAGCAGGCAGTTGTTTCAGGTCAACGTAGCTCAACGAAAAGAGAACTCCTCAGTATTATTATGCCAACATTCGACCCACTGGGTTTTTTAAGTCATTTCAATGTTACCGCTAAATCTCTCATACGAGAAGTCTGGCGCCATGAAATTCGTTGGGACGAGAGCATTCCTAATGATGTCAACGTATTATGGGAGCAGTGGCGACGATGTAACAAGAGGTCATGGAAGTGTCATGGATTTTTCACAAAACTCTTGCTGGATGACTGGACCTACCTTTTTACGACGCGATGAAAGGCCGTTTGAAACTGTTGTCGCTGAGAGCTTGAATGAATCAGATGAAGAGCTTCGTCCGAAATTTGCTCTTCTCATGAGTAACTATGCATTTATTGATTATAAGCGTTTTTCAAAATTAACTAGGCTTAAAAGAACAGTAGCATGGCTGCATCGCTATATAAATCGCTGTAGAAATAAGAATATGGTCTCACTGCAATCGAGCTTGAAATCGCCGAGCGCTTGTTGTGTCTACACGTACAATCGGAAACCTTTGCTTATGAACGCAATTATATCCAAGCTGGTAAAGGTGTGTCGAAAGACAGCACATTGAAATAACGTAACAACTTGTGCCATACATGGATGATGACGGGCTGCTCCGTGTGCAAGGACGTATAGATCCCGCCAGCTACCTGCCATATAACACGCGGAGGCCGATCATACTACCACATGATCATATTTTTACACGGCTGCTTGTCTGTTATCATCATTGTCAGAGGAAGCATCAGAATCATGAGGCAACCCTTGTTAATATTCGCAGAAAATACAGGATTCCTAAAGTAATACAACTGTTACGAAGCATAGTAGCTAACTGTAGTGTTTGCCGTATCAGTAAAGCGAAGCCTCACAATGCCTGGAGATCATTCGAGCCTTACGTCCGACCCTTTACTTATACGGGGCTCGATTATTTTGGTCCTATCTCCGTAACCGTCGGGCGGCATACTGAAAAGCGGTGGGTAGCATTGTTCACCTGCCTAACTATGCGCGCGATTCACTTAGAAGTACCTCACGATTTGTCGACGGATTCGTGCATCATCGCCATGCGACACTTTATGAATCGTCGAAGAGTGCCAGTACGATTGCGGTCGGATAATGGTAAAAATTTTATTGGAGCTGACGAAGAGCCTTAACGTTTTTCTGAAGTATTTGACGCCGAACGTGTTCAGAACGAATTATCTACGAAGGGAGTTGAGTGGTTTTTCAATTGCCCAGCCAATCCATCGGAAGGCGGAGTTTAGGAGAGGATGGTACAATGCTTTAAAAGCATTGTACCACCAAAAGCACTACACATTAAAAGAAGTGACACCGCGTGAATATTTACTGCAGAGCCTTCTGATTGAAGCGGAGAATATATTCAACTCACGCCTACTCACGCACTTACCCATATCGCCTTACGAAGAAGAACTTCTAACACCGAATCATTTCTTGATTGGTACGGCAAATGCTGCAAATGTTGCTAAAGCTCCTGACGATAAAATATGTGGACTTCGCAAACAGTGGCGCGTGGTACGTGGTCTGAGAGACGCATTCTGGAAACGGTGGATACATGAGTATTTACCCACGCTGACTTGAAGAGGTAAATTGTGTCAAGGAACTGCGCCCCTCAGAGAAGATGATGTAGTATTTATTTGCGATTCCAATATTCCAAGAAATCAGTGGCGACGTAGCGTTGTTAAGAAGGTGTACACTGGTACTGACGGAGTGGCTCGTCGTGCAGATGTGCGTACTGCCAGCGGACTTCTACAACGAGCAATATCAAAACTGGTTGTCCTGGATTTAGAGTGTGGTGAAGCTGATCGCTCCAGGGGGGCGGGGGTGTCATAATTAAAGCCTTCAAATGTGTTTGTTATTTAAAATTACGATTGGCAACCCAGAAATGGAAACCACAGTTTTGTACCTATTCTTTATTGAGTTTACGCTCTTTCATTTCTCTTATTTGAGTGATACTCTCAGAGTAAATGCTGATCGTTGATCGTTTATTTTCTCTGTACTTATTTCTCTCTATTGTAACACAAGTCATTTACTTACATTGATTTAATTGGGTCAATTCCATTTTGCCTATTGAAGAATAAGGAAGGGGTACAAAACTGCGGTAAGTACAACTGTACTAATATTCTAATTTTATGATTCTACACGTTTATGAAATAAGTTGAATCGTGTTTGTTTGTATGTTAAAAATAAACCCCTCCACTAGTCGCGCCTACGATATATATATACTCGTATAAATAAATATATATGTGTGTATATATATATATATATATATATATATATATATATATATATATATATATATATATATATATATATATATACATATATATATATATATATATATATACATATATATATATATATATATATATATATATATATATATATATACAGCGCACGCTCGATAACGTGAACTAATTAAAATCAAGGCTGTTCACGTTATCAAAAGTGTTCACGTTTTCGAATAGCAAAAAAGTCTATAGTCAATACATATTAACATGTTTAAATTCATATTTTATTGTACATTAATTTACTCGCTAAAGATATGGATTGTACATTTGAGATCATTTTTTTATTTAAAAAAATCAGTCATTTTTTTCTGTGTCTTTTGTTTTTCTACTAGTTGAAATACGGCTTTTTCCCTTAGGCGTTTCAGTACATTTATATCATTCTGATCGACGTCTTCATGACTAGCCCATTGCACCGCTTTGTTAAAAATCTGAATGGCTTCACTCGGCTTAATTTTGTCTAAGATGCAGTCATTGTCATCGGATTCGTCGTTAGATTCGTCTTCCTGTTCAATATCATTATCCGCAATGCCTACTTCCACATCATTGTTCCATTCCTGAATGGTTGATAACGTACATTCACTCTGAAATTGTGAAAAAGAACCGATTTTCAATAACTCATATATCGTTGTGCATGGCTGCGTATAGGAACTAACTTCAGCACTTAAATTTTGAAGAAGATCGACGATGTTGCACATCAGGACGCGAGGTTCAGCTCCCTATTTTTCTTTTAAAACGGCCAATGGCATATAGTCTTCGGGATCATCATCATTTCCAGAAAAACGTAAAATATTGTTCCAGCATCTTGCTATCGTTTCTTTGCTAACACGATTCCAAGCGTCATTCAAAAGATTTATAGCTTTGTTCAATGTTAATTTTTTCATCGAGAGGAGCAAATCAGAATGCGTAGCTGCTATTGAAGCTAGAAGGCTGTTTCTGTAATGCAGCTTTGTGATTTTTATTGCATTTTGATCCATCGGCTGAATAAGCGGAGTAACGTTTGGTGGCATAAACATTGCACAAATTTGCCCATCTTCCGTTGCCAATTCAGCTTCATTTGTATGTGAAGGAGCATTGTCGATAAGGAGAAGAGCTTTAATTGGTAACTTGTTTTCTTTTAAAAAAGATTTCACCTGTAAAAAAAAATTTAGGGACATGTATTGAAAATCTTAAAATAAACTTTCACCTGCGGAACGAATGATTCATGAAACCAATCTTTGAAAATAGTAGACGTCATCCAGGCTGATTTTGAACTTTTGTAGTCGGTGGGGCACTGGAAGTTTTTAAAGCAGCGTGGATTCTTGGCCTTTCCAATTACCAAAAGTTTAAGCTTATGAGATCCTGTAGCGTTTGAGCAACACAAGAACGTAATTCGCTGCTTCTCCGACTTTGCACCCGGGGCTCTCTTTTCCAAACTGGACACATACGTTTTTTCTGGTAGAAGTTTCCAGAATAAGCCGGATTCATCAGCATTATAGAGCTGGTCATTGCACAGCTCCATTTCAATCATTTTCGCTTTAAGTTTTTCTTTAAACGGGTCCACTAGCTGAGGTTGCGAAGAAAGTTTTTCACCTGATATTTTTAGTAGTCGAACGCCGTATCTTTTTTTGAAGCCTTGAAGCCATCCATCACTAGCTTGGAATCCCCCTTCGCGTTCATTAAACTTTGAATGCAGTATTTTGGCCCTTTCTTTCAGCATCAAAGCACTTACTGGCCAATTATTACTTCGCATACGAATAAACCAGCGATAAAGAGCTTTCTCCATTTTTGGTAGCTCTGAAGTACGCAAAGTTTTCCTTTTTCCAGGCCCAGAATACGTTTCACTTACACTTTTTAAAATTATGTTTTTTTTGGTTTTAATACCACAAATTGTAGATTTAGCAACATTATATTTTTTTGCTAAACACGTTACACTCGACCCTTTCTTTAAAAAATCTAGAATTTCCGCTTTTTCTTTTAAAGTTAAGCACACAGGTTTTTTGGAACTCATTTCTCAGCTTTATAGGTAAAAACTAACAATAACACAAAAAGCTCTGCACTAGATCAAGTTAGCCAAATAAAAAACATAACTTACGACCAGAGTTGCCATATAAAAGCACTATTACTATTAGGGGAATCCCCAAAATCAAAATTATTTGAGCTCAAAGTTGCCAAATACAAAGCACTATGACTATTAGGGAAATAACCAAATTCAAAATTATTTGATTTCGATGTAAATTACATGTAAGCTTTAGAATTTTTTTGTTCAAGTTATAGAGCTTTCTTTCTTCTTTCCTTGTTCACGTTTTAGAATAGTCAATGTAAAAAAAAGTTTGTTCACGTTTTGGGGTGTTCATGTTTTAGAGTGTTCACGTTATTGAGCGTGCGCTGTATATACATATTATATATATATATATATATATATATATATATATATATATATATATATATATATATATATATATATATATATATATATATATATATATATATATATATATATATAAAGGGTTATCCATTTCGCGGTTTCAAAAGTATAGGGCTAGAATTCGACATCTGCCAAACAGAGTTGTTAAAACAATTTCTTTCTTTTTCAGTTCAAAGTCTAACATTTACGAAAATTGTAAAAACCTCCTACAAAAATGGTGATTCTGCCACAGCCATATATCGTGCTTTAAGAGGAGATTATGGTTTACATAATCGTCCAACTACTCAAGCAATTGGCAAAATTGTGAAGAAATATGAAGAGACTGGATCGGTTACAGATATTGTAAGGCCTGTGCATCATCGTCGCTCGTACCACCGAAAATATCGCTGCTGTAAGTGAAAGTGTTGCCGAAGACCCGAATGTGTCGATTCCTCGTCGTTCTCAGGAATTAGGACTACGGCACATTATGGCGTATTTTGCATTTGGATCTACACCTACATCCATATACAATCCAGCTCACACAACAACTGAAGCCAGCTGTTTATGCAAATAAACCTTTAACTCTTGAGCACCTAAAAACAAACATTCGTCACGTTATGGCTGAGATACCGTCCAATATGTGTCAAAAAGTGGTCGAAAATTACCTCAAAAGAATCGATGCTTGCAACAATTCGCGTGGTGGTCTTTTAAATGATGTAGTATTTCACACATAATGTCAACGTTCAAACTTTATAATAAAAAAGAAATATCATGATAAAAAATATTTTATATGTGCTTTATTTACATTTACTTTTGAAACCGCAAAATGGATAACCCTTTATATATATATATACACATATATTTATTTATACGAGTATATATATGTCGTAGGCGCGACTAGTGGAGGGGTTTATTTTTAACATACAAACAAACAAGATTCAACTTATTTCATAAACGTGTAGAATTTTTAAGTTTATTCTATAATTAATTAAAGTTAAAGTGAATGTAAATTAGAATATTAGTACAGTTATACTTACTGCAGTTTTGTACCCCTTCCTTATTCTTCAATAGGCAAAATGGAAATGATATATATATATATATATATATATATATATATATATATATATATATATATATATATATATATATATATATATATATATAAATATATATATATATATATATATATATATATATATATATATATATATATATATATATATATACATATATATATATATATATATACTTACTTACTTACTTACTTATGTGGCCATAACAACCGAATATCGATTTAGGCCGAAAATAACATGCTTCGCCAGCCATCTCTGTTCTTCGCTAGCTGGCGCCAGTTAGAAATTCCAAGCGCCGTCAGGTTCTCCAGTACTTGGTCTTTTCACCGGAGGTTTGATCTTCCTCTTTTGCGTCGTCCTCCAGCGGGTTCCGAATATAACACCTTCTTAGCTGGAGCGTGTTCTTCCATTCGCTAGACATGACCTAGCCAGCGCAGCCGCTGGATTTTGATGCGCTTTACTATGTCAATATCGGCATACAGCTCGTACAGCTCATGGTTGTACCTTATTCGGTACTCGCCACCAACGCAAATAGGTCCAAAGATCTTGCGTAGGACTTTTCTCTCGAAAACTCCAAGTATTCGCTCATCCGAGGTGGAAATTGTCCAGGCTTCAGCGCGATATGTTAGGACAGGCATGATGAGAGACTTGTAGAGTGTAGTTTTCGTTCTTCGAGAGAGGGCTCGACTTTTCAATTGCTTACTCAGCCCAAAGTAACACCTGTTAGCAAGAGTTATCCTACGCATGATCTCCAAGCTGACGTCATTACTGCTGTTAATGCTGGTTCCAAGATAGACAAAGTCCCTTACTACTTCAAAAGCGTAGTTGTCAACAGTGACGTGCTGTCCAAGACGCAGGGACTCTCTGTTTGTTGACACTAGATACTTCGTTTTGCCCTTGTTCACCGTGAGACCCATCCGACGCGACTCTCTTTCCAACTCTGAGAATGCTGCACTGACTGCTCGCGTGTTCATGCCGATTATGTCAATATCGTCGGCATACGCTAACAGCATGACACTTTTGTTGTTTTTTTGTTCGTTATAAACTAACGAATTAGGAATTCTTCAGAAACTTCGTTAAGAAGGTGTTGTTTCTGAACATTCTATTAAAAACAGAAGCGAATATAAATATTGCCATAGAACTACTTAACAATTGCACTCAGGCTTCAGCGTGGTTCGCCACGCCGGAAAATATCACCAGTTCTTTACATAACAGCAATAATATAAAGATGGTGGTTAAACAAAAACACAGGCTTCCACAAATCTTGCAAAAACTCTGAAAATTCACAAAATAACTGAAAAACGCGCTAAGATTGAAAAGATTCTTCTTTCGAACGGTATCCACCAGTTGACAAGCACTTGGCAATTCTTCCGGCAGAAACAACTTGCCATGGAAATCTTCTAAAAGAACTTTGTGACAAAACTCAGAAAAAGTGATGCCACGACGATTCTGCCGTTCGGAACAGCCTTAAATAAGAAGGTCTCTTCTAATACTTTACAAAATCTAACACGTGTTGGAAGAGAAGATCGGCCACAGAGCCCTCTGAGGTTTACAAGTGCCACACACTTATTGAATGGTCTGTTATATATACATATATATATATATATATATATATATATATATATATATATACATATATATATATATATATATATATATATATATATATATATATATGTATATATATATATATATATATATATATAGCGCAATCCTTGTTGAACTCATCGCAAGTCAACTCACTGGCTGTCATGTAGTTTGATCTGAGCACTATGTGATGATACCTTTATTTGTTAATGAGGGGTAGTCATATAGCTTGCTCTGCTTACTCCTTGATGGCGCTTTCATTATTATTAATGGGGGCCCTCCATGTGGCGACCACCTGGCAACGTCTTCCTGGCACCCGCTGGGAGGCGGCTGAAGTGAGTGGCGAAAATCTCCTCGGTTAGAGGTTGTGCGTTGGGTTTGGGACCCGCCACATAAAAAACCCCCCCAATGAAAAAAACAAATATGCCTCGGATAAGGACTACCGCTTTTATTGATGACCCCCGCAAACGAAAAAAGGACAACGATTTACGGATATGCACCTGGAATGTCCGATCCCTTTATAGGGAGGGTGCCTCTATCCAGCTGGTTGATGTCCTCGAAAAATACAGAGCTGACATCACCGCTCTCCAGGAAATGCGATGGACAGGACAGGGCTGCTCCAAAAGAGCGTTCTGTGACATCTACTACAGTTGCCATGCTGAAAGGCACGAATTAGGATGTGGATTTTTGGTCAGCAAGAGACTACGACATCTTGTCTCACAGTTCACGCCTGTGAACGAACGGCTGGCCACAATCCGCATCAAGGCAAAATTTTTCAACATCAGCCTTATATGTGCCCACGCTCCGACGGATGAGAAGGACAATGTGACCAAGGAGAGCTTCTTTCAGCACCTCGAAGAAGCTTATGACCGCTGCCCCCGCCACGATATCAAAATCGTGTTTGGCGACTTTAATGCCAGGGTGGGCAAGGAAGGTACCTTTGGTCCAACTGTCGGAAAATTCAGCCTCCACCAGATCACCTCCGATAACGGAATGAGGCTGATCGACTTCGCCGCAGCACGAAACATGGTAATTGGTGGTACCAGATTCCAGCATCTCGACATCCACAAAGCGACATGGCTGTCTCCAGGTCAACGTACAAGTGTGCGTGTGGTGCGTGTAAATTATGGAAATTAATTGTAGCGCATAGTTAAAAGCAATGGTGAGTGATGGTGAGGCAATGTGTTTTGGTACACCCTTACATACGCAAATGGCAATAAGATCCGACATTATTTGTTATTACTTGGCCAGTAATTTGGATTCCTTGTAGAATCATCGCTGCTGATTGAATAACATGAAGTGCTATAGATTACTGCCATTACCAGAGGTCCGTTCTGATCTTCAACTGTTACAACGGTAGGTAGGTAGTAGGTTTGTATGTTTTGTGAGTTGTGAGTTACTACTTTTTACAATAACTGCAGTACTGATGGGGTAGTTTGTGTTGTATATATTGTATTATATTTTGAAAATGATGGTAACTCGGTGGGATGTGCTTCAGAAGCATAATATTATTTTGTATGTCCTCTATAAACACTTTGACTTTGAGCTTATTCTTGAAAGGCCAAGCATTCCAAATTATTTAGGCGATTTATTTATTTTGGAGAATGGGTGTTAGTAAGCTAAGTACAGTGCTTACCTGTTCGACCAATGTCTTAACCATCTCTTACAATTTAGCCAACT
Organism: Megamerina dolium; assembly: GCA_963854835.1. Lineage (NCBI taxonomy): Eukaryota > Metazoa > Arthropoda > Insecta > Diptera > Megamerinidae > Megamerina > Megamerina dolium. Next base: position 13,763,310 of record OY978530.1, read on the forward strand.
CCCCGTGCTGTTCTTTAGAAGACGTGTTATTTTCTAGAGTTTGTTGTTTAGTACTTCCTCATAAGACATTGGGTTTTAAGGACTAAAGATTGCGGCATATTAGACACACCAGTCACCACCAGCGGTGGATAACCTTTTGGTTAAAGTTCTTTGGAAAATATACAGCCCTTATAGTTAGCAGAATGGTCAAGATCACTTTTTTTATGTTCCCGGCAATCAGCTGTACCATGTTTGATATCGCTGATACCTAGTGTGTGCATTGTGGAAATTCACGCTTTTTTTCTCGATGTTTCAAACTTTGCCTTAGTAAGCAATATGTTTTCTCAAGCATATATATATATATATTTATTATTTTTGTCTGCATTATGTAGAAAAAAGGTAGTGGTTTCTTTGTAAATCTTTGCCTAATGTAATCAAAGTAAATCAAAATGTATACATGCTGATGCGGCAGTCAGTGTCTTCCATCTCAATACACCGGAAAACATTAATTTATTTTGTAAATCGTAGAGTCCACTACTAGTATCACGTATACGTATTATATAAAAGTATTTTTATTTAGTTTATGGTAACAATCTGGTGTTAATGGCCAGATATCTGCTAGCACTAAATCGATTACATTTGTTGAAAAGACAACATCGTCATTCATCATTCGAAATTGACAGCAAAATTTGTTCCTGAAAAATTCTAATATATCTACGATACAAAACCGAGTTAAATAGCTTACTATATATCAATATGCAGTGCTTTTAACGCCAGATTGATATACAGTACCATATCAGAAAATCAACCAAAGAAAGCGGGTGAAACTTGTAACTAAAATCTATTAAAAATTCTGGCAAAGAATAATACACAAAAAGAGAGGACCAAAAGTGCTTTTGTTACTCAGTAAACCAAGCAGGTGCAGAAATTTGAGAGCCTAAAACCTCAATTATCCTGTACATACACCAACTGCAATAAATCTTCATAAAAAAAGGTTACCAGGTGTAATTTACATAATCGGTGAAAAATATTCATCAACATATTTCGAATGGTTAAATCAGCACCCCGGGGAGGATGTCCACAAACTAAAAATGAAACGCTTGATGACCAATGCAGTATAAATAAAAATCTACTACAAAGGCTAAAAAAATTGAGCGAATATGCAGAAAATGCACGTCTAAAACAACAAATCTTCCTGCTGAAAAATTAGAAACACAATAAAAACCAACAGTTATCCCAAGGTAAACCACAGCCACATCCAAAAACAGGTGAAGAATTTCATACTGATAAATAAGAATTAGCACGAGAAAATGAATGGATTTTAAAGAATTTGTACAATGAAATAAAGAAAAAAAACATACGAAAAATTATTTCTCTATTAAACTAGAAAATAATTATGTTTACAAGTTAAACCTAGTTGGGACCTCGGACTATCATTACTATAACTTCACATATGTCATGGCATTCATATGAAAACAAACGAGACAAATTAAAGTAATAGTAAAAAATTTACAGTGACCCAGAGTCTATAGTTTTAGATCTAAGAGATCAAGGGCTAAAAATATTGAATGCGATTAATGAACTAAAGAGCCGCTAAATATGTATATATATTGTCTTTCGAATCTGACGAGGACATTAAGAAAGTTTATAAGATTAGAAAAATTTTGGGTTCTATAGTAAAAATTGAATCCTTGAAGGCATCGAAACTTATACAACAATGTAAAACTTGTCAAGCATATGGACACACCAAAAATTACTGTTGCAAGCCACCTAGATGTGTAAAGTGCGCAGGCAAACACAGTTGCACTTAACCAAACACACAAATGCCCAAATGCTGCAATTGTGGAGAAGAAACCCAGCGAACTATAAAGGATGCTTAGTAACTAAAGAGCTGCAAAAGTTAAGAGATAACAAGACAAAAAACACGAAAAACGACAAAACGGTTCAATGCACAGCAGCTTATGCAAAAAACATCGGACATAAGGATACCGCTAGCTTTGGAAAAGAACACCAATCAGCTTCCAGAAAATCATACGCGGAAATCGCAAAAAAATTTAGCTCAAACTAACATCAGCAACAATTAAAACACGCTTTCCAAAATTTATTGTGGATTTGTAATCACCGCAGATACGAATGTGCCCATTGGGCTTTACCACCGGTACCAGAGGCGCAATCCGAACTACCTACCTGCATGATGCCTTTTACTTACTAAGTCTCTCAGTAGTTTTTCAACTTGGGAGCGCCATGTAACTGAAACAGGCCTTGGTTTACAAAGAATTGGAATTACTTCCTCTAGAAGATTTAGCTGTATCTTGTACCCAACTCCTCTTTAGAAACGTCTTTAAATTTAGTTTTTAAGTTTGTGATAATATCGTTTTGCTCTGCCAAAAAATTAATTTGTGTTAATACAACACCAAAAATTGACATAAAATCTCGTCCCAATATTGGTGGACTACATGTGTCACTAACAATAAAGCGTAAAATATGTGATGGACCCTTAGTCTTTATCGTAGCATGAAGCTCACCTACAACTTAGTTGTTGGCACCATTATATGCGCAAAACCTATATTTACACGTCTTTAGATTGCTACGCTGAAAATACTAATCGAAAGTAGTCTTTGACATCAATGAGCACGCTGCGCCCGTATATAAAACTGTTAGAGTGTAAGGAGAAGACACTCGACTATCAGAAATACTGTAAACTAAAAGGTCTGAAATGAGGTTCAAAGTGCCTACTAGGCTATCATAATTGCATAATTCCACTAAATTATTATTTTTGTTGGTACAATCACTCGCCAAGTGCCCCACTCGCTTGCATTTATAACCCGTGAGGTCTTTGTATCTGCATTTGTGACTCGTGTATGTCTTCCAACCGCAATGGCTACATTTCTTTCTTTATTTGTTGTTGTTGTTTTTGTGACTTCTACTAGTTTGAAGAACGCCTTCGTCGTCTTTCGTATAGCCACGACGATTTCGCCGGGATACAAAACTAACCTCATTAACATCCTCCTGTTGCTTGTGAAACCTAGCCTCCGCTATTACGGCTTTTTTAATGCTTGCTGCAGCGCTATGTTTTCCTCCACTTCACAAAAACACTCAAAGATTTTCCCTTCAAAATCGGTCACAAATTTGTTTAAAACAAACGTTTCTAACTGCGTACCAAATTTGCCAACTTTTTCACAAGTGCAAACTACGCTGACACTGATTCAACATCCGTCTTCTTTGCGTTGAGAAAAATTTGCCGCTAGCGAAAAAAGATTACTGAACTTGACTAGTGTCGCTCCAATTCGTTACATAAATCGCTATATTTCTCTTTGCTGGTAGTACAGAATCGCACAAAATCCACAGCAAAATATACGCTTCCAACCCAATTGATTTCAGAAGTACAACAGTTTTAATTTTATCACGATATTCTCGTACACCTTTTACCATATTTGATGCTGTAATTAATGTATCATTGCCACCAGACAAAAGCAAGCTGGTGTTTTCATTTGGTGTATTATTCGGCATATCCAAAAAAACTTTTTGGTTTGTTTCACATTCTATTTTAACTAGTAGTTATTGGCGACCTTCGGAAACCGAAATTAACCGCAAGGAATAACTGTATTTTAATTAACACGCTTAAAATTGTGTATAATGATTTTCCTTTTTAATTTGAAGAAATCTGCTGCTGAGTATCATCGAGGTCTATGGTGACAGTGCGCTATCGGAAACCACTTGTAGAGACTGGTTTCGTCGGTTCAAAGAAGGCCATTTTGACTTGAGTAACAAGAAGCGTGAAAATAGACCCAGATAAGTTGAGGACCATGATTTGCAGGCTCTTTTGGATGAGGACGACACCCAATCGCAAAAAATGCTTGCCGAACAGTTAGGTGTTACTCAACAAGCCATTTCCATACGTTTACGAACCATGGGGAAGGTTCAAAAATTTGGAAAATGGGCACCCCATGAATTGAACGATAAGCAGATGGAGCGACGCAAAACCCATGCGGAATCTTGCTTGCTAGACAAAAAAGCAAGTCATTCCTGCATCTTGTGGTGACTTGCGATGAAAAGTGGATATACTTTGAGAATCCTAAACGAAAAAAATCGTTGGTCGATCCCGGCCAACCAGCAACTTCTTCTCCAAGACCAAATCGCTTTGGACGCAAGACGATGCTGTGCGTTTGGTGCGATCAGCAGGGTGTCATCTACTACGAGCTGTTGAAACCTGGTGAAACTGTCAATGCTCACCACTACCACCAACAACCAGTGAAATTGCGCCGTGCTTTGGGTGAAAAAAGGCCTGGTTATGAACAAAACATGAGAAGCTGATTTTTCTCCACGACAACGCCTCATCGCACACGTCAAAACTGGTCCAAAACTACTTGGACACACTCAATTGGGAGGTGCTACCTCATCCCGCTTCTTCACCAGACCTAGCCCCTTCTGACTATCACCTGTTTTCGTCGATGGGTCACGCGCTCGCCGAACAGCACTTCGATTTGTATGAAAACGTCGGAAAATGGTTTGACGAGTGGTTTGTCTCGAAAAATGAGAAATTCTTTTGGCATGTTATACACAAATTGTCCGAGAGATGGGAAAGTTGTATAGCTAGCGAGGGCAAATACTTTGAATAAATTAATTTTTGGCTTTCTATGAAATAAAATGTGTTTTTTTTTACCGAAAAACAGCGGATTTAAGCTTGTATATTCCGTTAGAAGTTATATTATGTATCATATTATTATTATTATTATTATTAATGTTTACCACACCCATCATGTGATAATTAAGTTTACAATGACCTGTTAGTAGTCCAGTGTACAGTTTGATGTCTTTTCTGCTGAGGTTCAAGATAGTATCAACCTTAATTTATTCAGGGTCAATGAATCTTTTCGACTGCCGCATGCCTGTTTGGGCTCTCTAGTAATCGGTTAGACTACTTTTTTCCTGTTCACATATTAAGTTGTTCATGAAACTACTGTTTACCCCGCAGAAGGGTTTTGGGCCTATGAAAGGAGTGTCTGCGTCCTTTTTGGCCAGTAAATCTGCCATTGCATTCCTGCATGCCCCTCGTGTCCAGGTACCCATATTAGAGTCACAGAGTTCCTCTTTGCTAGGGTGTTGAGGAGTTCAAAGCATTCCCAAACCAACTTAAATTGGAACGAGAAATTCATTAGTGGTTTTAGAGCTGCCTGACTGTCCGATAGAATGCGTTTGTTGGTTCCTCGAGTGCCCCTACGTAGGCATTCTCTGACAGATAGCTCTAAGGCGTGGACTTCCGCCTGAAAAATGGAAACTATTTTCCACATTGCAATTGCCTTCCGGAAATTTGCCCCTACAATTCCCGCTCCAGCACTGCCATCTTCCATCTTGGACCCATCAGTGTACCATAACTGTGAGCTCTGATCTACAAATATTTCGTTGTTTCTCCACGCTGAGCGATCATCAATGATCACTTCGAAGAGTTTGGAGAATACCGTGAGGCCCGGTGAATTCCAGACTACGTCTAGAATCTTAATGTGCCCTTTTAGGTTACCTTCTTTCAGGTGAATAGAGTTCGAAAGCCTTATGGCTGCACTGGCTGCTGTCCTCTTAACCACAAGGTTTAGAGGATTGAGGCCTGTGATTATTCCTAAAGCTGCTGTGGGGATAGTTCTCATCGCTCCCGTTACGCTCAAACAGGCTATTCGATAGCCTGATTGAGATTCGGTAGCCCTCAGGGCTTTGTTCGTGATGTGTGATAAATGGTTGTTCCAAGTAAGAGTTTTATCCAGGATTACTCCCAAATATTTCATCTCCTCAGAGAGTGTTAGTTCTAACTTCAAGATCCCTAAATTCAACTTCCTCCTCTTTGTGAAGGGTACTAACGTCGTTTTGCTAGGGTTTATCGAAAGTTCTTTCTCTTGACACCAATCTTGTGTGATGTCAAGAGCTAGTTGCATACGCTCAGTTATAGTAGAGTCAAATTTGCCTCTAACCATAATTATTAAGTCATCTGCAAAGCTCTGAACTTCGTATCCGAGATCATCGAGAGTTTGCAAAAGCTCGTCAATGACCAATAACCATAGGAGCGGCGATAAAACGCCTCCTTGAGGACAACCCTTGGTTGACTTGACAATTAATTTTTCTGTCCCCATTTCGTAAATTAATGTCCTATTTTTCAACATATTAAGAATCCATGTTATGATCAGTCTATGAATTTGCTTCCTGACCATACCTTCCTCAATAGACCTGAAAGTAGCATTATCAAAAGCTCCTGTAATGTCAACCGATGTGCAAAGAGCTATTTCTTTACCCTCCAATGCCTGTTCGATTTTACTCGTTAGACAATGTATTGCAGTCTCAGTCGATTTGTCTGACTGATAAGCATATTGTTCAGTATAGAGTGGTGTATCTTTAAGATAAACTTCTCTGATGTACTGATCTATAATTTTTTCCATTGCTTTTAGCAGGAAGGATGCTAGGCATACGGGCCGAAAGGATTTGGGCGTGTGATCCGCCTTTTCCCTGCTTTCGGGATGAAAGCGACCATAGCTTTTGTCCATGATTTAGGCACCGCACCTAATTCCAGGCTTATCCTGAAAATTTTTGTTAGAATTGGTGCTAATATATCAGCCCCTTGCCGAAGAAGGCAAGGTTTAATATCATCAACACCCGGAGATTTAAATGGATTAAATGTGGAGATTGCCCATTTAGTTTTATTGACGGTAAAAATTTTACGAGCCATTGATAGTTACCTGCGTGTAGCCATCAAGAAACTGATATCCTCGAAGCTTTCACTGTCCTCATCTCAGGTGGTACAGCCTGGAAAGTGAGTGTCCAGCAGTAACTGTCCCGTTTCTTTCAGACTTCCCGTATAATTTCCGTCTACCTTTTTAAGTGTGGAAAGGCCAACTGAGTATTCTTTCTTGAGCGATTTCTGGAGCTACTGGGAGCTCCTCGATCTCCTCGCAGAACCTTTTCCATGAATATCTCTTACATTCTCTCAGTTTGCTATTGTAAGCCGTTAAGGCACATTTATAGGATACCCAGTCCCCATTGGACTTGGCTCTATTGAAAAGCTGGCGTGCTTTCTTGCGTAAATTGTTAGGTTCCTCGCTCCACCAAGGGACGTTCCTAGAACGTTTCTTCACCACCAAGTCGCAGTTCTTTTCGAAGGCTTCAGTTATTGCTTTTTCAAGTTTCCTGACCTCGAGGTCCAGTTCTTGAGAATTGTTAATTCTCTCACTCAGGCACCCTAAATTTTGTTCTAAGTAGAAGTTATACAGCGACCAATTGGTCTTCCTAGCATTTCTAATTTCGAAGATGTCTTCAACTTTCCCTTTCAGGTCAAAGCGTATATAACGATGATCAGACAAGGAGACTTCATCTAACACCCTCCAGTTAGAAATGTTATTAGATATAAATGCTCTGGTTAGAGCAAGATCTAACACCTCCACTCTGATTGCATTTACAAAAGTTGGTTCATTTCCCCTATTTAACACCACAATGTTGTTAGTAGTATTGAAATGAAAAAGTGACTCACCTCGTGTGTTTGTATCCGTACTATCTCATACAGTATGATGTCCATTAGCGTCGCAACACATGACCCATTGAAGATTTCGAGTGAGGCAGTAACTCATGAGCTGCCGGAGCTCCTGGGACACCGGCTACCCCGAATCATCACCAGGAAGGTAAAAGAAGGCCAGTATTATAATTCTTCTTCCTCTGGCACTGGGCACTTCTGCCTGTATCGCCACCAGATCACGTTGTAGGAGCTCTGAAATTGGAAGAAATTTAATATTTTTGTTGATGACTAACGCTGCCCTGGGTCGGTCAGCATTTACGTCGTAGATCAACTTACATGTTTTTGTCTGCAGACCATTTATTTGTTCATTTGCGGCCCATGGTTCTTGGATGGCCACAAAGTCCAGACAATTTTGTTCCACCATGGCACTGAGTCTATATGAGGCTGCTATTTCCCGGTGGAGATTTATTTGGAGGCATTATCAGTCTTTTATTTAGTTTGTAAGATTTTAATACTTATTGTTAGTTTCTTGTATAAGAAAGATTCAATAAAAAAAAATAAGCTAAAAAAAAAAAAAAAGAAAAAAAAAAAATTATCAGTCTGGGACATTATTTCCCAGACTGGCCCCTTCAGACTTTACCACTTTTTGTGCTTCGCAAGGTTTCCCAGGCCCCCGGATCCTTGCGTTCCCATTTCCTGAGCCGACCAGAGAGCAGAGATGGTTTTGGACGCCAGGACCTGGTGCCCTTCTCTGCTATCGGTGCTGGCTTTGCGGTGCTGGAAACCGTTTTCGGCTTTCGGCTATGTGCTTGCGCACTACCCGCTGCCGAGGTCGAAGGTTGCTCTTCAGCAACAGTCTTGACTTTTGCCCTGTTACCCATAAGTCTGGGTCTTAGCTGTGCACTGCCAAAGCCATAAAAGACGTTGTTGGCCAGCTTTTCGACCGCTTCCGAAGACTGTGGGTCCAGGGCAACCGCTAGCTCGACAAGGTCTCCTTTGTGAAGCCTGTTTAGCACCCTCCATTCGCTAACACAAATTTCCGAGTTCTGTGACTCAATCTGCCCCAGAATTCGGTCAATTTGCCACGATACTGAGCCAAGGAAGAATCTGATAAAGATTTTGGCCTTCAGCACTTCTGCCTCGCCCACAACCTTTAAATCAGCCCCCTCCCATGGCTTCAGGGCTGGTACCATCTCTTTCAAATAGGCCATAGTTTCGTCGTCCAGACAGTTAATAGTTAACCATCCGGGCTTAAAACCATAGCCTGCAAAGTGAGGCTTCACCGGGCCACCGCGGGACTCGTAGACCCTGTAAATGATGCATTTCTGCACCTTGCCAATTTCCTCAGTGGACCATATGCCCTCCGGGAAATTGTTTGGGATAACCCCGACCTTCTTAGAGCGGACAGCTTCAGCCAGAGTTGGCTTCGAACAGGGAACGCCCACAGGGTCGATTTGTGGAGCCACTCCTTTAGAAGCCACCGCTACCACCGCCTCCATCTCCCCGCAGGCCAGCACAGCGAACGCAGTCGAAGGTACTATTGATGGTCTATCAACCCTACCCTCAGGTGCGAATCGGATGTCGGAGTGGAGCCATCCGATCGGGATCTTTTCGGGGTCGTCTGTACGTCGCTGGTCGCAATTACTCCAACAGGCTTTACTGCCAAGGACCTTGCTGTTTCCAGCAGTATGCCCTTGGCGAGTAAAGCCTTCAGCCTCTTGCGTCCAGCCCCGGGCAGCTTCACCCTGTCGGTTTTGGAGTCTTCCCTTAGGAGAACGCGTTTCTCCTCAGGGGTGATGTGAGGTCCAGCCGACTCTTGGCTAAGTTGGGCGTCCATCCTTTCAAGACTGTCGGAAGAATGGCCGCATGCCCCCTCCGACTGGTCTTGGTCCATGTTCTCAGTGTATATGGGACCTGATGCCCCCTCCATCTGATCGTAGATTGTAATTTCAGTGACGTTTGGACCAAGTGCCCCCTCGTTCACTGAAATTTTTAGGCTTTAACCCTCGTTTTGCATCTTTAAAGGTGTGCAGTCCATATTATGTTTTTTAAATTTAGATTCCATAAGATCTCTTATTTGATTAAAACTTGCATTTTGGTCACCCATGGGTGCCCCCAACGGAAAGGCAAATTAAAACCGTAGGTTCGCCAGACCTTGTACGGAGCTCGCTATTTTGCTTGACTCTACCCCGTCAAGCAAGTTCGCAGGCATAGCTGTTCCACCGCGATTTTAGGGAGTTATTTTAGGTCATTTATGAGTCGGTCCATGTCACAGACTGTCAAGACTAGGCCTTAACACTCTGTAGCATGAGCGGACTCTGCCTTGGGAGTTTTCCTTCTCCCCCGCACAACTATTCTGCAACTCAAATCCAGCAGAGACATGACCGTACTGAAAATGAGCTATTGGTCAAAAATAATAGCCGCACTTCCCCTAAGAGCTGACCAATTTGCTAGTGTCTAGGCAGGTAACCTGCTTACTCCCCGAGACGCTATAAAAGCCATTCGGACTGCTAGCAAGCCTTTAACGACTGACCAAGAATCGTAGTAAACTACTTTCAACCTGTGCGTCGTAGGTAGTACTTAGTGTACGTGCTGGACTATGGCACAGTCCTTCATATGCCATGTTCCAGCTCATATTAAGCCCCTACACCACGACAAGGTGACTACCAGAGAAGGGGAGCGTGTAGTATATATATACTACACGCTCTAGTTATAAACAGTAGAGGGCGTATTAATATAGTGATTACCGCTAGAGTGTGTATTTTAAAACTTTCTTAACCCGCTTGGGCCGAATACTCTACAATTATAATTTTCGATTTTGACATATTAACCAGTTGTCTACTGGAAGGCTCGGATTACACGCCGTAAAGAGCTGCATTAGCCGGTTCAGAGGGGGGAATCCATACCCTCACCCTCTATCGAGACGGGATATCCCTTTTATCGACTGCGACTAGACTGGTTCCGTGGTACACCAATTATTTTTGTTTGGCCCTTTTATGCTATTTGTTTGCCGTACAAGACAAGAGCAACGGGAGTAGCCATTCCGAAAAATTGAATAAGCTTTGCAGGAATACCGAACTCAGGCATGGTTGTGTTGAGGTAATCCCTTACCGGACTCTCGAAAGCGGCTTTATAAAAAACAAATAGATGTTATGTGAATTTGGATCCAGGATTTGGCGCAGTGTGAAAATCTGGTCGAACGTAGATTTACCAGGCCTAAAGCCACAGCGATAAGGTGCAATCAGGTTGTTAAGCATAGGTTTCAATATTTCACACAGCACGCCCGACAGGACCTTGTATGCGATGCTAAGAATACTTATTTCACGGTACAGAGAACACTGAGCCTCCAATTATAGGGCATACTTTCATCCAACCATGTTTTGCTTATGAGTTGTTGCATGCTGTTGAGTAGGCTCATCGCCTTCGGTCTTAAATACCTCGGTAGGCAGGTCATCAAAACCTGCAGCTTAGTTGTTTTTCAGCCTAGAATGGCCTAGAAATGACCTTGTTGATTCTGCAAAAACAGATCCGATAGTCGAATGCTAAAAGCATTTGCTGTGTCTGATTATGGTAGCATGCTGACGTCTGGCTTTCTTTGTGTATGACTTCATTTGTTCAGTTTGCATTTTGAGGGGCAAATTTCTAAATAATTTCTGTCGAAAGTGATAATGTATAATGAAATTCACTCTACCTGGATCAAAGAAAAATCTATCAACGCATGTAATCGCCGATATAGAGCCGTATGTACAAACATTAAATAATCAAAAACAAAGAAATAGCTAGGTCCGAAACCTCAAATAGAATTCAAGAATATAAAAGAAGCTTAAATAACTCACATAAGAAAAATTAATTATGCCTATTTACCAGTTACTTACTTAATTATGTGGCCATTACAACCGAAAATCGATTTAGGCTGAATCTAGCACGCTTCGCCAACCAGCTCTTTCCTTCGCGATATGGTGCCAGTTCTCCAGTACTTGATCTTTCCACCGGAAGTTAGGACTGCCTCTTCTGCCTCGTCCACCCGCGTATTACGAATATAACACATTCTTAGCCGGAAGGTGTTCTTTCATTCTCTCTACATAACGTAGCCAGCGCAGCCGCTGAATTTTAATGCGCGTTACTATGTCCGTGTCGAAAAACAGCTCATACATCTCATGGTTGTACCTTATTCGATACTCGCTACCAACGCAAATAGGTCCAAAGATCTTACGTAGGACTTTTCTCTCCAAAACTCTGAGCATTCCCTCATCTAAGGTTGAAATTATCCAAGCTTCGGCGCCATATGTAAAAACAGGCATGGTGAGAGACTTGTAGAGTGTGGTTTTCGTTGCTCGACTCAATTGCTTACTTTGACCAAAGTAGCACTACTTCAAAATGGTAGTTATCAAGAGTGACGTGCTGTCCAAGACGCCGGGACTCTTTGTTTGTTGATACTAGGTACTTCGTCTTGACCTCGTTCACCGTAACCTATTTACCACAACACACAAAAATTTATTGCAAAACATCGTAATACCATAAATTAGTAAGACAAGATTCAATAACCAAATTACAAAATTTTAACAACAAATTAGTAAACGAGTTATACAAAAACAACCAAATAGAATCATCGGATAAATTTAAACTAAACAGCGCAGCAGCGTCAGCACTCAGATTTTATAGACTTTCCAAAATCCACAATCCGATTTACCATTATGAGCCATATCTTCTCCATTTAATGTACCATGCTACAAACTTGCAAAACACTTAGAAAATTTTTTGAAAACGTAATATCAGAATATTACAACAATAGAAATTCCACCAGACTAAAACAGAAACTAGAAACTATAAGTTTGGACAAAGAAGACACTATAATATCATTAGATGTGGTCTCACTATCTATCAACATTGCTAGACCTAGCTACAAAGCTAATAATGAAACATTGGGAAACAATTAGGGATTATACGGATATGCCAAGGTACAAATTTCTGGAAGTTTTGGAATTTTGTTTGAAAGACAACAACTATTTTCGCTACAACAATAACATATACATATTGAATGCAATGGGGAACGCACTATATTCTACGATTGCGGACATCGTTATAGACAACGCACTTGATATTAGTATTAAGTAAATTAAAACAACAAAACACTCAGATTAAATTCATTGTCACATATGTGGATGATTTTCTGGCAATAATTAAAATCGAGACATAGAAAAAATCTTAAAAACTCTTAATCAATACCACACAAAATTACAAATTAAAATGGAATTAGAACAGAATAACAGTTTACCTTTTTGGACGTCGAAATATATAAAAATGGGGATAAGATAATACTAAATGGGGATAAGGTAATGCTAAATTGGTATATAAACTATCATTCCAATAAACCGATGCACTACCACATAAATACAATGGAAGCTTACAGATACAAAAACACTAAACAAAAAGAAATGAATAATGGAAAAAGCAAAAACATATCGTTCGCATATAAACTAACCCAACTACACGCGCACTTTATTTTAATACGAAAGACAAGATCGAGAAAAACAACATGAAGTTGTTTACGAAATTTCCCGCAAAGGAAAAGAAAAAGAAACGTGTAACTAAGAGAGAATTCGGAACAAACCAAAAGAACGGCAACAACACTGGCTCAACACATAAAAGACTCTGGACACACAGTTGATTCTGATAAAACAAAAATATTATATTTATATCGAAAGCAAAAAAAACAAGCGTTATATTTACATTGGAGACTGCGAATTCAGGAAAAACTAACGATAGCAATGAATACAAAAGAGGACAAAGACAATACACATTCGTCTTATTATTTTGCTATATGTTAGTCTATCATATTGTTTATTGTGATAACGACGATGTATTGACGGTTCCTTTTTATATTAAGATATGTTTCATGTTTTGATGTTATAATGTAAATTTGTTTTAGTGAAGAATTTTGTTAACAAGATCAGGTATATGTAATAATGTTAATAATGTTCATGTAATGTTTAATATCATTTTTTTTTAAATCCCCTATCTTTAGAAATCAATAAATGCCCCTGCGGAAGTTGGAAAATAGCCAACGAAACGTCAATTGTTTTGCTTGCATTTAGTGTGTTTTTAACCTTTGAGTTTGCTTACAGCCGAATCGCTGTCAACACACAATTAAACGACTGGTTGGGTCGTATTTCTTATCATTGGTAATGTGTTATAATATAATATTTAAAGTTGTTAAAATTTTTATATGGTTACAAAAAAAATCGAATTTTTATTTTTAGAACTTACTCTCTGAAAAATATTTTATTTCTTTTCAAAATGTTATACATTTTATTGTTTCAACCATTCCATCTGAAGTAATTAAGTAATTAAATGTAAAAAATGTCACTTATCAGTCATTATTTTAAGTATTAAGAACCTATTTTTTCGAATTTTACACCATCACTACAACAACTACTACTATTGCCATAGTATTCTATTAATACATGTATTTAGTCACTCTGAATTCTATGCTATTGTATGTACTACATTTGTTTTTGTAAATTAGCAGAACAAACCATATTTTCACCAATTTATTTCTTGCTCTTATTTAAATTATTCCTCTTTCCTCTTTCCCCAGCTTTTTCTTTTTCTTTCTTTTCGTTTATTTTTAATTTTTCTTTTTATTCCATTTCATTTTGACTCAAACGTCGTATGCATCTTTTTGACTGTTCTCTGATTTTTCTTTTTCTGTTTTGTTTGCATTTTGTTTCTCTTTTTCTTTATCTCTCTCTATATTCTCTTTGTCTATTTTGTGCAGGTAATAGGCGGCGAATTACAAGAGCGTTTAATTCCGGTTCCATACAGCAAAACTTCCACTGATCAAGCTGTAAGCTGCATTTTCTTCATTTTCTTTTATTATGAATGGTTCTAATTCTCGTTTTTTGTATTTTTCGTATTACTGAACATTAATCTTACTGTTGTTGTTGTGGTTGTTGTTGTTGTTGTTATTATATATTTGTCTGCTCCTTTAAGTAAATGTTATATTCGTTTTTCTATTTTTTGCTTATGTTTTTTCTTCTGAAGGACATTTATGTATATATTTCAGCTTTTAAAATATAACTGCAAGACTGGATTTTGGTGAATGTTGTTCTCGGAAAAAGAAATCCAACAGAATAACAAGGGTTATTTGTTTCTCATAATTATTATAACATAAACCAAAAAATTGAATTATGTACTTGTATGTTCAGAAATTTTATTTTCTACGTGCACTTCCTGATTTGGTCGACAAGTGTGTTGAATTGAACTTTTTGTTTTGTCCTGTGAGTCGTATCAATCCTAACGTATTATTAATATAATATGACAGCAAGCTTAATCTTACGTCCATAATTTGTGATATGAGCGTTTGTTACGCTATACTTTTAATTTATGGATAGCATTATATACTTATATATATACTTTTTTATTATATACTTGTATATGTTAACCTTTCGATTTTCTAAAGAAATATAATTTTCTTTGTCTATGCTAACTTACTACACAATGAGCTGATGCGGGAACTTCTATTACGTTTTTTATCCAAAAACACAAAAAGGAGTCACTCGAAAAAGTAGATTTTCAGAACACCGAAACTAATTTCAGTCTACTATTAAATGAGGTTGGTGCAAAATTCACTGACACTTTGTTAAATTTTGCTTCAAATAAAATCAAAGGATAAAATGAGTTGAGTAGAGCGGCAAAAGAAAATTTAAATAAAAAGGAAATATACATTCATGGGTTTCCTGAAAATAAATTTTTTGATAAAAGGCTTGTATGGAATGGACACCACGAGCACTAGTTACTATGGCAGGAAAAAATTTCGAAAACCGTGGGGGAAAGATCAAGCGTTCAATGGTGCACATTTGCTATAAAGACGTAGAAATATCGTACTTTCTAATACAAAGAGAAAACCAATTTTTACGTTGCTCAATCTCATTTTCTGATAAAAAATTTGAATTTTTCTCAATAGCGAAAATAATATTTTTGCAACACTATGCTCCAATTGAAATCCAAAATTTTCTTTGTTTTTTAATAAACTAGCAGCCAGAATGCACCAGATTCAATTGTTGCTGATATCACTTGACGTATGAAAATACAACTTGCTGGTCTACTTTTTTACGAAAATAGCTTTTATGTAGACATGATATAAGAGTGGATAACGTACTATATCTCGATAATTTGGATTTCAAGCCTGGAACAGACGCGGTATCGTAGATCGCATATAATCAGCGCGGTAAACCGTACGACCTTCATATTTCGAAACAAATTATATTTATATAAAATATTAAAAATTGCATGAAAGTGATCAAAACATTTGAGGTAAGTTTTTTTTAAATTTGTCTGCAAGGGTGTAATTTTTTTAACTGATGGAGTTCTTTGCTTGTATTGCACTATGAACAAATCCACGTACCAACATAATTCCATAATACGTGCTATTAAGGATTTTGCTACCAATTTATACGTATATATTGTATATATATATATATATATATATATATATATATATATATATATATATATATATATATATATATATATATATATAAACAATTTTTTTCTAAAATAGGTATATATATTGCAATACTTACACATGTAGTTAATACTTTGAATTATTTTCAAAGAAATAATCGTGAAATATCTATATAGATGTTTTATGGAAACCGACAAAGCATTCCAACAAAACGATTAAAATCATAATGAACGAAAGAAGAATTTATATATTTTGCTCCAATTGGACTAAAATGGCAAAACTGATTAGCATGCGATAAGCGCGATGAATCACATATTTCAGTAACAGAACGACACAACCCAAACTCATTACATGCACCGCCGAGTCCGAAGATTTATTGCGTATTGTGTAAAATTTTCGTAAAGTTTCGCTTTTAAACATTTTGACAAAATCAAGAGAAACAAAAGATTTATATTCATGTAAGCCAATTTCCCTCGAGGAAGAAAGCACCCATTACCATTTTTAGTAGCTGCTAATGCATTCAAAGTTTTGAAATTCGACCAACTGATTAAGTTTTCGTTCATTAACCGTTTTCACTCAGAAGTTCACAAGTGCTGTCCTATAAAATTCGTATATTTGACTTAAGCGGTTACTGTTTTTTTTAGAATTTACGTACGTATATGTTATTTTCCTAAAGTAACAATTTACTTGCATTACAACAAAATATCAAGCAGCAAAAAAACAAAAATAAATCCACGCAAATTATATTTGCCAACAGTTGTTTGTTTATTACCGATAGGAAAACTGATAACACTGGTTTCTGACACCTAAAATCGAAACTAATTTCGTTTCGAATATAAAATCAATAATGTCGGAACTCATGACACCAAACTAAACTTTTTGTCGTTTTTCAAACCAATTCCGGTAATGCATTCCATGACGACTCTGATTATTTCGAAAGTATCAGCTGAAGTTCCCTTACAGACTCTTCTTAATAGGACAGTTGAATGCTTGTTATATTTCTTCAATGTTAACGAAGATATGAAGATCATTTTATAGAGTTTATGGGGCTTTTATGGGAGCTTAGGACACAGCATTTATAAATAAAAGTTCACAGACGAAAACCGAACTGATGAGTTTCTGTTTATAGCTGCACTTGTACCATGGATGATTTATGATTTAAATAATCTTAAGCAGGTTTGGGTAAATAGATCTCCTTCATCAACAATTAATTGAAGGCCAATTAAATTTATGTTTATGAGGAAACCCCCAACCTTTGAGGTGCTACATCAAACATAATGAACTCATTCCATGTCACTGAGATACCTTTTAATGAAGAATATTCGAGATACGGTTTGCCAACTTTGCACGCTTAATTAAACTTTTTTGAATGTTTCATTCAAATTTCGTACAGATTATCATTTAAATGCTAGCGAGTGTCTGAAGATGAAAACAAAGAAATTTTTAGAGCAAACACATAATGGGTCCAAAAGAAGTTTCAAAATCAAATTGGTTTATTAGTAGTAAGATCAGAACCGTATAAGGCATGTCTAACGATGGCAGCAAGACTCGACTTCTTTTAAGAAAAAGGAGAAATATTTGCAAATATTATAAATATTAATATTAATTTGATGCAAATCTTTTTTTTAATTCTTTACATAAAATAAGTTTATTCTTGTATCGGGACTCTATCGGAAAATTTTTTCAACGGAATACTGTTAGGTCAGAGTTTTAAAAATGACAAAGTTTTGTCAATTTTGGTCAACACTTATTTTATACAACTATATACAGCAACAATTTATTTAATCAACTCTATTTAGAATCAGTATTTACAATAAATATTTAATGTACTTGCAGCTTTTGCCTCTGGGTACTGTATCAATATTTGCGTGATCACTTTCGGGATTCAATTAATTTTATTTGTCAACAGCTGGCTCTATTTATACTCTATGGCAACACTCCAGAATCTTCCTTTATCGTAGTCTAGATTCTTTTCTTTCTTTCACGTTGGCTTGTTCTAGCCATCGCCTATTTCTTTTTGTTGAAATTCGTTTCGATGCTACCATTATACGTGCCATTCACAATTAGTGATGAATAACCAACCATCGATACTAGTTACCCTCCTCTTAATCTTGTTTGTCCAACACAGATTTTTATACTTCCCCCCGATATGGCGCAAGTCGCTCCAAGTGGACTACTTTAAACTTAGCTCTTATGTTCCAGGAACGTTGAATACGTTACACTACGTCATTTATTATTGTTATTATTTCATATGGTCCTTCCCAATAAGTCTGTAGTTTAGGGGACAAACCTTTCTTTCGTTGTGGATTATGAAGCATTACAAGCTCTCCTTCATGGAACCCTTTTGAATTTGCTTTCTAGTCATACCTGGCTTCGCTCTCTGATGACCTGATGTACTTCATCCAACTGTTCCCATTTTTCGCTAGTTTTGTTACCTTCGGTTGATCTTGTTGGTGTTGCTACTTCAAATTTTAAATCACCTGGCAGTATTAACTAGTTTTCAAAAATTGCCATTGCTGGTGTAGTAGCCGTAGTATCATGTTGTGCGCATCGATATCCCATGAGGGACATTGGTATGTGTACATCCCAGTCTTTTTGGTATTTGTCTACGACTTTTTCAAATATTCCTCCAAAGTACGGTTAAATCGTTCTACCATGTCATCCGATTGTGGATGCAAATGTGTTTTACGAGTTTTATATATACCCAACATACTGCACATATCTTGAAATACAACTGATTCGAAATTTCGACCTTGGTTTGAGTGCAACTCCATCGGTGCACCAAAACGAATAATCCATTGGTTAACGAATACATCCGGAACTGAATTGGAATGGGGTATACTTCAGACCATTGACTGAAGTAATCTATAATTATCAGAATATACTTGTTCCTTGCGTTGGAAATGGTCCAGCTATGTCCATAGAAATTCGCTCAAATGGAGCACCCACGGTGTATTGGTGCATCTTGACACGACTTTTCTTAGTGAGACCTTTGGCCTTTGCACATTGCTTACACTTCCGAATCCAATCAGCGACATGGTCATGACATCCAACCCAATAAAATGGTTTCTTTATTTTACCAACGTTTTTGGTGATGGCCAAGTGTCCTCCACTGGAAGCATTGTAATACTCTGCTATCACTTCATTTATTCTTGCCTTGGGTACCACTAGAAGATCATTAGTGATTTTTCCATCTTCACTTTCCCATGTTCGAAATAAACATACTTCTCGTAAGTGCACGCTTTGCCACTGCACCCAGTATGCCTTTGCTATTGAACTCTCATTAGCCATTTCTTTCCAATCTGGACGTACGCCCTGCTCCGGTGATCCATGACTCCTTCGGCAATATATTCGTAAGTCGTATATCGATAATGTGCTTCTTGCTTTCCACTCGAGAACAATGTTTACATTCCATTTTACAAGGACGACGAGATAGAGCATCCGCGATCCCATGATGTCCTCTTTTACGATGTTCGATTGTGAAGTCATAACTCTGCAGCCGTTCAATCCAGCTCGCCAATTGTCCTTCTGGATTTTTAAATTGTAGTAACCACCTTAGCGCTGAATGGTCAGTTCGTAGATGAAATGACTGACCGTACAAGTATTTATGGGAATTCTTTACACATTTCAGTATTGCGAGCAATCTCTTCGACTGACACAGTAGTTTCTTTCTGGTTTCGACAGGTTTTTACTATAGTAAGCTCTCACTTTTTCTTGCCCATCTATGATCTTAGAAAGCACACCACCTATTCCAGAGCCACTAGCATCTGTGTCCAACTCAAACTTTTGACCAGGTACTGGATACGCTTTATTTAATCAACTGTTGCATTCTGTTGTTCATCGTTCCACACAAATGGTTTTTATTTTATTAACTCATGCAGACTGCTGGCGATGTTTGCAAATCCAGGAAAAAATCATCTATTGTAGGTACATAAGCCTAGGAAGCTTCTTAGGTCGTGGAGATTTGACGGAAAAGGCCATTCTTGTACTGCTACTACTCTCTCCTCGTCCGTATGTACCCCTTTTGTTGTTACTTTGTGACCAAGATATTTAACTTCTCGCCTAAAGGGTGAACACTTTTTCGTATTCAATTGAAGATCTTATACGCTTAAACACTTCTTTTCGAGGTGGTCGTTAAAATCTTTCCCGTAACGAGGTACACCAAGCACGTTTTCCAGTGTAGTCCTCTGAGCACACGTTCCATCAAACGTTCGAAAGAAGCTGGCGCATTGTATAATCCAAATGGCATCACTGTAAATTGCCATAGACCATCGCCAATACTGAAAGCTGTTTTCTCTTTGTCCTCCTTACCAAGTTCCACTTGCCAATAGCCACTTGGAAGATCAAGAGTTGAGAACCACTTCGCACCAGATAGCGTGTCCAGAGTGTCATCGGTTCTTGGCAGTGGATAGCTGTCTTTTTTCGTGATATATAGCTTTCTGTAATCCACACAGAATCGAATACTTCCATCTTTCTTCTTTACCAGCACAACTGGTGAACTCCATGTACTCGTTGATGGTTCAATTACACCTTTTTTTCTGCATATCGGTAATCAGCTTAATAGCTTCATCTCTTCTTGCCAGTGGGACTTATCGTAGTGCTTGACGAATTGGTCTAGAATCACCAGTGTCAATGTAATGTTTCACGATGATTGTTCGTCCTCCAGTTTTTCCATTTGACGAAAATATTGAACTGTACTTCTCGAATAGTTGTAAAGCCTTTTCTTTTTGTTGTTTGGTAAGTACACCTGTTCATTCTTCCATCTGTGCTATTAATTCCACTCTAACAGTTTCTTACCTTTCACTTTTCATCGGCGAACCCTTCTCGCAGTCTACTACGGCAGTAACTTCCTGGCAATGACCAATCACCATTTCTTTCTTCACAACTATAGATGTATTAGTTGGATTTAATATTCGCACCGATACCATTCCATTTTCTTTAGGTTCCACTAACGTCCTACCAAGTATGATGTTTTTATTCGTTATTTTTTTATCTGCTTCCACTACCCACAACTTGCCTGTCCCAACACGCACATTCATCTGTGCCCAAATTACAGTTTCTGATTATGCTGGAACCTCTTGGCGTTGGCATGCCACGCGTGATGTTTCCACAACGCTTGTAACCGACGTTCAACGCTAACTCGACATTTGCATAGCGTAGTATCCGGTGATTTAAAACTAATGTAAATCCATTATCAATCATGAAATCAACACCAATTATTACGTTATCGATGATGTCGGCCACAATGAATTCATGTTCCCACGTGCAATTTCCAATAGATACTCGTTTCCTAATCTTTGTGAATTTGTTCATCCTCACCCGTTGCTGTACGCAATTTTATTCCCATTAAAGGCTCAAACCACAAACCACCAGTATCCAGGGTTAACATGAATTCCATATTGTCCAGTTTTCCATCAATAGTCAAGCTGCTTGGCACATGCTGTAGTTGTGAAATGTGAATGATGGGGCAACCCACTGTTGGAGTCAGTCCTCGCACCGCTGAACTGACTCGATTTAGTTTAACGATTAATTTGTGTTAGTTTAGCGATCGCCGCCCACCTTCTTCTCCTTCTTTTGTCTTCCTGGAGAATTCGATCTTGATGGCTTTTGTAGTCATGTGTCCTGGTTGGTCGCAAATGAAGCATTTACCATTAAATTTGTTTTCGCGTTGTCCTGTTGTTTTTGCTTCAGGCTGCACTACTTACTTAACTGCCTGACACACTGCTTCAACCAGATCTGATGTTTCTACTTCTAGTTGGAGTACTCGCAGCATTAGTCGCCACATCAAACTGGCGGTTTTATACGTCAAAGCATTACCGACTGTTCAGCATATATACTCCTTGGTGACATTACTAGGGCACGCTTAGTCTCTCCGTCGCGTATACCATCAATTTCTTTATGAATTCTTTCGAAATACCGGAGAACACAGGATGACATAAGCGCTCAATGTCGGAAGCGAAATTCTGAACGCTCTCATTTCTCCGTTGCACTCGCGATGTTAATTCCACTAAATGTAGTTGACTCTTATATTCGTTTCCATATTTTTGATTTTTCGAAGCTGTTGTCTCGAACTGAAGTTTGAAGATGTTGAGTGGCGTGGTTCCATCAAATGTCGGCGGCCTTAGCTTGACTGTACTACTGTAGTCCGTTTGTTTTTAGTTGATTGAGTTCGCGCTCTAATTTCTCGAACATATCTTCCAGGTCATCTACATGCTTCTTCAGATCCATGACTTTTTCATTACTGGCACCAGAAATTTCATCTGCATGTTCTATTAATTCTGCAACTTTCTCATTAATAGCCCCAGAGCTTTCTTGAAGTTTGTAGTTAATTGTCCTCTGAAATTCAACAATGACGTTTTCTTGGCGATTCGAACCTTCTTGAATTTCTATACGCAATTCAGCCGAATGGTCTTGAAGCTTGAGTCAATGCGACACGCATTTTTTTGTTACTTCGCATCAATTCTTTGCAGTTACTGCTGTTGTTTTTGGATCATGGATTTCATGAATTCCATGAGTTGACCAGAATCTAGCTCGCTCTCTTCCTCAACGTGCACAACTGCATGTATCTCGGCTTCCTCACCTGTAAATTACATAATTACATAAATACCCTTAGCCTCCATGGCTTGCCTTATCCTCACCAGCAGTTCCGCATTTGCACCTGATGACGACAAATTCACCTTTACAAACAGCTTGTTAAGTTGGTCCACTTTTAGTTGGTCAATTTTCACCATCTTAAGACGCACAACAGTAATGGAAGAGAAGCTCGGCCAATGAGCCCTTTGGGGCTTTAAGTGCCACATATTTATTTATTTTTTTTTTTTTTAATAGAATCCTACTTCTGACACCAATTGTTACGTTTTTCCTTTGTGAACTTTGTGAACACTCCGTGGCAACACTCCAGAATCCACTCCAGAACCTTCTTTTATCGCAGTCGAGATTAATTTCTTTCTTTCTCGTTAGCTTGTTCTAGTTATCGTCTATTCCGTTTTTTTGACATTTGTTTGGATGCTACCATTATTCGTGTCTATATATATATATACATATATATATATATATATATATATATATGTATATATATATATATATATATATATATATATATATGTATATATATATATATATATATATATATATGTATGTATATATATATATATATATATATATATATATATATGCATATATATATATATATATATATATGTATATATATATATATGTATATATATGTATATATATATATATATGTATATATATATATATATATGTATATATATATATGTATATATATATATATGTATATATATATATATATATATGTATATATATATATGTATATATATATATATATATATATATATGTATATATATATATATATATATATATATATATATATATATATATATATATATATATATACCCAGCAGGCAAATAGCAATTCTTTCAGCAGTAAGAATTTACCATGAAAAAACTTTTAAAAGAGCAGATAAAGTGATACCACAACGGTTCTGCCGTTCGGAACCGGCTAAGAAAGTAGGCCCCTTCTATTACTGTCCAAAATTTAACTCTCACAACAGTACTGGAAGAGAAGCTCGGCCAATGAACTTTTAAGGGCTTATAAGTGCCATTTATTTAATTTTTACAGTGAAATTTCGATAAGACGGACATCGCAATAATTCATATAAAAGGACGGTCCTTTAAAAAGCTTTTAACTGGTAAAAAATACATGACATTTGGTCAGCTGTATATTACGTAGTTCTTTGTTCCTAATTTTTTTAGTGTTGTTCGTAAGTTATGCAACGCGTAGTCTTAATTTGCAACTTTCTAAAACTGGTAATTGGCGAAATGAAAAAATACCCTTGAGCACATTGATAGTTTTTAATCCTCCGTTCTGATTTTGTTCTGTCAAAAACTTTCTACAACTCGTAATCTTAAAGTTTAACTTTCTACAACTCGAAATTGATAATTCAAAGAAACCGTTTATTTTGTTTTTGTTTTGTTTTGTTTGCTACAACTTACATTGTACACAAACAAATTGTCATTCTGAGGAATAAGTTAAAACTTCAAAACGCTGTCAAAGGAATTGTTTTGCAAATGGCTAATGCCATTGAAAATGAAAAGGAATTCGAAATATCGTTATGCTATTCAATGAAGATGGTGGATAAAGCTGGGCGAAATGTTATTAATGCTGAGTTTGTTGAAAAAGTTTTAAATTTACAACTCGATTTAAAGTTTCCAATTGTGATTTAGCCAAAAATCCAACATGTTCATGTGTTCACGTTTTACGCAGAGCGACGCTAAAACGCTCAATTCTACGATTCCTTAAATCGGAATAAAATGTGATTTATGGATGTTGAGCGACGATTCAATATATTTTCGGTTTATTGAATGTCATTTAGTTGTCGGTATTTGTGCAAGATATAAGTGCATAATAATCTTGATTTTATTTTGTCGCGGAATGTATCTGTTGTTGCTGTTGTTGTTGGAATAGTGATGACGATAGTTATCATGAAGGCGGTTTAGTGAAGAGAGTGCCACGCCATCTTTACATATTTTTGAGTCGATTCTACAGTGGCTCCCAGCTTATTTCGTACAGTGACAGTATAAAAATTGCTGCAGTCGTAATTCCTAATATAGCAAAAATTTGAACAAAATATAAATGCCATTTTAGAAAGGAAGGTTTGTTTTTTATTTTCCAAAATTTACTTTTTCAAAATTTTAGTGTTTGACACTATAAAAAAATAAAATAAGAAAAAAATAGGAAAATTCATGTCACAGCTTATTTCGTACAGTCTCTTTAAGTTCAAACTAAAAACAAAGTAAGTTGATTTTAATATTTGGTTGACATCCCTTAGCGTTAATGACAGCCTGGAGTCTATTTGGCATTGAATCCACCAATTTTTGAGTGATGTCTGGTGTGATTTTTTTCCATTCTTCCATCAGTACCTTCTTTAGGTCTTGCTTATTAGAAATCTTGTGTGTTCTTATTTTATTGTCCAAAATAGACCAAAGATTTTCAATCACATTCATGTCAGGTGACTGTGGTGGTGGAGACATCAAGTGTGGGCAGTTCCAAATAAGCCAAGATTGCACAATCCCAGATTTATGTTTTGG
Organism: Megamerina dolium; assembly: GCA_963854835.1. Classification (NCBI taxonomy): domain Eukaryota; kingdom Metazoa; phylum Arthropoda; class Insecta; order Diptera; family Megamerinidae; genus Megamerina; species Megamerina dolium. The sequence goes on from OY978530.1 coordinate 13,788,357, forward strand.
GTCATTATCTTGGTAGTACCGAAATTCTTCCCGCAAACCCAGTTTGTCTGCACTTTGAAGTAAATTGTTTTTCAGAATCTCGAGGTACTTCATTTTGTCCATTGTTTCCTCAATAAAAACCAATTCACCTACTCCGGCTGCTGACATACAGGCCCAAACCATCACGCTACCGCCACCATGCTTCACTGTGGGCTTAAGGTTCTCCTTGTTTAGCTCGGTATTCGCTTTACGCCAAACATATGACATTCCGTCCGAGCCAAAAATATTAAACTTAGACTCATCCGCGAAAATAACGGTATTCCAGAACGCAGGAGTATTAATAATATGCTCTTTGGCGAAGTCAAGTCGGCGTTGTATATTCATTTTCGAAATGAATGGTTTCTTTCGGGCTACTCGACCGTTCAAGTCATGATTGCGCAGCACACGTCGGACAGTTTCAGCACTGGATGATTTTCCTATTTCACGCTGAACCTCTGCAGCCAACTTCGGAGCGGATAACTTTGGATTTTTCTTAATTTTTCGTACAATATAACGCTCGTCTGAAGCGTTGAAAATCTTATTAGGTGCTTCTCTGCCCTTGTTCTCCAACCGATTTTCGCGAACGAAGCGTTGAATGATGTATTGGACAGTTGAGGCACTTAAATTTGTCATTTCAGCAATTTTTCGCACACTCTGACCTTTCCTAAAATGGTTAATTACCAGTTTACGCTGTTCCATCGTTGTACGACGACCCATAACGCTAAATGTTTAATTTACAGCACTTTAACTATTTAAAATAATAATAATAAAAATTGTTATAATAGTTAAAAAGGTCCAAAAACTCATACAATTCAAAAAAACTTTGTAACTGCGCGGCAGAATGAAACTTACTTACATTGAAGTTTGTGTACGAAATAAGATGTGAGCTGAAAATCAGCTGATCAATAGTTTTTCTCTCTTGCATGACAAAAAGAACAATTTTTGGGGTTCCCCGTTTTCTTATTAGGTTTACTAAACACATACATAGACATCTACATTCAAAACTTATTGATAAGTTTTTTAGTTTCGATGTTACAGCCATGTACATAAAAATATATACACTGTACGAAATAAGCTGTGAGCCACTGTATATGAATTGGCTCGACCACGACGTATTTGTTTCACAATTTCAATTGAAGAAACAAATAGTCGGTCGAGTGCTTGAGATGATCGAACCAAGCTTGTCGTTCGGCCGAATTCGGTAGCTTTTGTATATCGTCCCATTCCGTATAAATAATTACTATGGTCCGGAATAAAATGAAATGCAAAATATTAACTGATAGATCACGCCATATTATGCCAATGAACCATTTGCTTATTGCGTTACGACTTTTTGCATGCAGCAATTTTCAAATCACAGTTGAAGATTTTGTTGGATTCAGTTGCACGACTGGTTGCATCATTTTGCCTCGAGTATCCACCCAACCGCTCGTTTGCTGCCACAGATCATCCGTATGCCTGCGACAATGGAAGACAAGCCTATTCTATAACATTGCCAAGTTTCCGACCGTACTTGGTGCTATCGGTAATGAGAGGCTTTAATCACCTGGCACCGACCAGGCCGAGAACTGTCATAATCGCAAAGACCGACGAAATGACGAAAAAAGATGCAGTTGTCAAAAAACGCGTCGTAATCTGACACCTCAGTAAGTTTTCAGTGCTTTAAATCAGAGTTGTAAAAAACTAAATGAGACGCGTCGTAAATCTGATTAATTTTGTGAACAAAAAATAAGTTTAAATCTTCATAAACGGCGTAGTATTATAAATCGAAATATAACTAAATCGAGTTTTATTCGGTTTTACGACTCGGTCAACAAACATACGTCTACTATCAAAAATAGTTTTCGTGGCTATGGTTTCGCCAAGAATACTAGTATTGTGGTGGTATTTCTGACGAATTAATAATCGTGACAGAATAGGATTCGATTCCTCAATACCCATATCAGCCCATAACATTGAGGGAGTTCAGTAATTATGATGATGAACTGGCGTCTACAGGTCTTTTATCTCAAAAGGATACCGTAACAAATGATATAGAAATGAGTGACCATACTTCAATTCCCCATGACATCAAGCGGATAATGAAGAGCGATGAGGAAGGCTACGAAGAGGTTGATAAAAAGGTCAACGAATATTATATAAAAATGACGCACAGCATATGAATGAAGAATTCTTGGCGAAAGATTTTAGCCATTTCTTTATATCTGATACAGCAAATTTTTTCAAATGCTTCAGATCAACGACAGATTTCATTACCACTGTACAAGAACATGGGCAAAGGTGAATATTATCAGCAAGCGCAAGAGATCATTGGCAGATTGCACGTTGTCAACAATGTAACCGAAAGAGGCGTGAAATTAATGGAGGACTATAACAATATATTGTGTCGAAACGAAAGGGAAAAATAATTTTTGTTTCACTTCGTCAACGCCAACGGCGGGGAATATCCATCGTAAAAATAAATTGATTTAATTAATAATAATTGATTTAATTAAATTTAATTTAAAGAATAAAATAATTACATGCGCTTAATTAGAATTATACTTGCATTGAAAAGAAATGAGTTTGATTTTGGTTGTTTCACCCCCCTATTTTGGTTGTTTTCCATTCCCATCTTCTGAACCGCGACGCGAGTCCATTAACCCTCACCCGATCCCCGCCATTTTTTGGCTGACGCATTTTATTTGGGAACACCGTAAAACAGGTTGTTGCTATATATCAAGATCGAAAAAACGTAAATGAGGTCATAGCGACATTTTAAAATTCAAAAACATTATGTACAATTAGTGTTAAACAAAAGCCGTACAAAAGCAGTTAACTGACATTATATGTATCTATGTAATATATAAAACAAAGTGGCAAAAAGCTTTTTCTTAATGCAAAACGGAAATTAAATGAAATTATGTTCGTGCTTAGGTATGAGTAAGACAGAATGTACTCATACACATATGCATCCACATAAATATTTATGCTCAGAAAAATCGGAAAATGCAAGCGAGACACGAGCTACAGTTATAGGGTAAAAAAAAAGTCACAAGGTGCTCTCAGCAAACTGAGCGCATAGTAAACATGTTCACTGAGCGCTTTTACTGAGCAATTAATTTTGTTGCACGTACTACAAAACAACAACTTCCTCTTCAAAATCACATCGATAAAAATTTGTATAGGATTTTGCTGATTTACAACGCATAATAAGTACTTATTTATGTGGCCATAACAACCGAACATCGATTCAGGCCGAATATAACATGCTTCGCCAGATAGAAATTCCAAGCGCCGTCAGGTTTTCCAGTACTTGGCCTTTCCACGGGAGCTTAGGTCTTCCTATTCTGCGTCGTCCTCCAGCGGGTTCCGAATATAACACCTTCTTAGCTGGAGCGTGTTCTTCCTTTCGCTCGACATGACCTAGCCAGCGTAGCCGCTGGATTTTGATGCGCTTTACTATGTCAATGTCGGCATACAGCTCGTACAGCACATGGTTGTACCTTATTCGGTACTCGCCACCTACGCAAATAGGTCCAAAGATCTTGCGTAGGACTTTTCTCTCGAAAACTCTAAGCATTCGCTCATCCGAGGTTAAAATTGTCCAGACTTCAGCGCCATATGTTAGGACAGTCATGATGAGAGACTTGTAGATTGTAGTTTTCGTTCTTCGAGAGAGAGCTCGACTTCTCGATTGCTTACTCAGTCCAAAGAAGCACCTGTTTGCAAGAGTGATCCTTCGCAATATCTCCAGGCTGACGTCATTACTGCTGTTAATGCTGGTTCCAAGATAGATAAAGACGCCGGGACTCTTTGTTTGTTGACACTAGATATTTCATCTTGACCTCGTTCACCGTAAGAATGCTGCACTGGCTGCTCGCGTGTTCATGCCGATTATGTAAATATCGTCAGCATACGCTTACAGCTTGTTGAAGATAGTGCCATTATGTCGCAGATCAGCAGCTCGTATTATTTTCTCCATAATAAAATTGAAGAAGTCGCCATCACGTATTAAGCAGAGCAAGCTACATGATTACCCCTCATTAACAAATAAAGGTGTCATCACATAGCACTCAGAACAAACTACATGACAGCCAGTGAATTGACTTGCGATGAGTTCAGCAAGGATTGCGCTAGCCCCACCCGGTCGAGGCAGTTAGACAGATTACCTTGCGAAAACACCACCAGACCACCTGTACTACGAAATATTCATACATTTCTGCTGATTTATAACTGACTGATTAGTGAGCGATAACTAATCACGGCGTACAGTATGCGATCACTGAATATGTTTACTGAGCTATCAGTGCGCTGAACGCACCCATACACACATTCGTATAAATGCCCGTAAGGTATTGGAAAAATAGTTATGTATGAGTTTGGTTTGGGCGACATGGCTGACGATGATTTGCATAGAGTTCGCACAGACAGTTCCAATTACGAACATGAAATGCGCATACTTCGGTGAGTGTCTTTAAATATTTTCCCGATGCCACAAGTGCCACGTTATCTGCATAAGCCACCGCTTTGCAGCCCGGCACAGAAGAGGCGAGAACACACCTCCTTGAGGGGTTCCCTTAATCGCAATTCTACTAATACACGAGGTGTCCAATTTTGAGTTTATCACTCTTTGTCTTAACAATAGACTAATGAATCTAATAATATGTTCATCCACCTTAAGCATAGCAGGAGAGTTTTCGAATGTTTCTGGGTTTATGTTATTGAAGGTCCCCTCAATATCTAGAAAGGTGACCAGGATATATTCTTCGCAGTGCATAGATGTTCTGTACAAGTGAGTGGAGGGCTGTGTCAACGGATTTGCCTTTGTTATATGCATGTTGCAGTGTGGAGATATTCTTAGCATCTATGGAGCCCTTTAAGTGCACATCAAGTAATCTTTCAAGGGGTTTTAATAAGAAGCATGATATAATTATAGGTCTAAAATCACTTGGCTTTGAGTGAGAGGTTTTTCCGCCTTTAGGGACGAACACCACGTTTACATTTAGCCATGTTTTGAGGACATAGCATAGCCTTAGGCATGCAGAGAAGATTACTTCCAACCAAGGTGTTAAAAGATCCGCACACTTCTGCATGTCCGCGGGTATAATACCATCAGGTCCTGGTGACTTGAAGAGTTTAAAATTATTTATCGCCCAATTAATCTTTGTTTTGTTGATTATTTTGTGCGAGACGTCGTAGGTAATTCTACTAGGATTAACATTGGGAGTTCGGCCAAGGCTGTCCTCCAAACAACCTGGACAATGATTATCAATTAGTACCCGAAGAGTTTCCAGACTTGAAGTAGTCCATTCACCATCTCCCTTCATAATGAAGCCGGATGTAACTGAATTCGTTGAGGGAATCTTTCGTAGGCGGCTTGCCTCTGAAATTTCCTCTATGTTACTGCAAAAGTCATTTCATGATGATCTTTTTGCTTTCCTTATCGCCTTTTTAAACTCTCCTCTCCTTATAAGGTTGCCACTGAGCGATTTTGGCTCGGTTGAATTACTGTCGAAACTCCTTCTTGGATTGATGATCTCTACCGACCACCACGGAAATCTCTTCTTCTTTGGAGTCCTTCTAATTGGACAAGACGCTACGGTAGCGTTCCTGCAAGTTTCTGTAATTTGTTAAGCAGCGGCCTCAAGTTGCTCGTCATTTTAAAAGCTTGAGGGCGCCATGTGAGTGAGGGATGCATTTAGGGTGGCCAAATACTTATCTCGATTTATGCGTTTTCTGCTTAAAAATGGTAAAAATGGTATCTGCTTTTGTGGCTTTATATCAAGACGGAAGCTAATATACCTATAATCCGAGAAAGAGTGTTCTTTGTCAACCCTCCATTCCCTAACTAGAGAGTCCGAAGAGTCGTTTGTAAGGGTCGTTTGTATCTAAAACCTCCTCCCTATTACAGGTAATGAAACTCGGTTCTGTGCTTATGGTTGCGGGAGTCAAATTAGAACTAATAATATATTCAAAAAGTGACTCACCTCGATCGTTGCTGTCTGATCTGCCCCAGATATAATGGTGTGCTTTGGCGTCGGCTCCCTTCAACAGATTCGCCTAGTGTTACTCCGCCTCCCGAACTGCATTCCTTATTATAGCGTGAGTGAGCCAAGTACGCAGACATGAGCCAATATATATGGGATTGATGATCTAACGCAATGGTCACAGTGTCCTTGTCTCTGTAATTAGATAGTAGAAATACTTTGTAGCATTTCTTCACTAAAATACATGACCGAGGCTTACCTGTATTTTGAACATAGTATAGTCCATAGTTTGGGGAGCTTAGTCCACGCACCTTGTCATCCAGGACCCACGGTTCCTGAATTAGAATAATGTCATCCGCTTTTACGCTTAGGCGGACAAGAGCAGCGGAAGCTGCTTTAGAGTGGTGCAGATTCATCTGGACCACCCCGGGTATCTTCCTTTGCAATATTTAATACAGATACCTCGGTTACTGTCGTATCTGTGTCCTCGGCGTCGCGGCATAGTGGGTCGTCATCATCCGCTGTGCTGACTTCCACACTTCTAAAGGTCGTCAACCATCTCAGACGTTCACAGCGTATGTCCTCTACCGTGGCCGAACTTTCTTTCGTATCCCCTGGTTTTGGTTTTTCTTTTCCTGCGTCTTTTTCATAGACTTTTAGGGTGATTTGGAAGAAGCCATATCTTACCACTCCTTTCTGTTTGGCGAAAGGTGCCAAGAATAGCTTATTCAAGATCAGAACGACCTGTCTTGATTTCTCCTTGGCTTCTCCCAGCTTTACTACCTTCCAATCGTCTTTGGGAAGGGATGGATTTGCGAGCCGTATATGGTTCAAGATCTCCTTAGGATCTGACGGCTCTCCTGGCATCCAGGCGCGTGACCTGGGTCTATTGGGGATCTAGGAACGGCTCAAGCCGTGCGTTAGGCCAGATATCCTTAACATTCGCGATGGCCTCTCTAAAGAGATCTGCCGATCGCAGGTCCGCGCAGGACATTAATTTGATGCGTCCTTGTTGCCATCCGACATCTCTGCAACAAACGATTGGGCCACGATTCCTCGCGAGGATATCGCTTTATATCCTTAGGAGACTCAAGTCCACTAGACGCCATTGCCCAAATGGCAGTGCTCCATCTTCATGGTTCCTATCAATGACGGCAAGGATAAGGTGGTCCTTTGCCACGTCACTGAAGGAACGAGCTTGAGTGTTAAATGTGGTCGAAGCCGCACTTTTCGCCTTTTTTGGCTTGGACAGCTGCTCTTCTTGCGAGCAGAAGAACCGACATTTTCGCGTTCCGCGATAATGCCTTTTGTCTACTACAGAGATCCTTTTTCTCTTACTGAGAGTTCTGTTGCAGGGAAGCCACCGAGCTTTTCTATAATTCTGAATGTGTCTTTTCTATCCCGATATGTCCGGAGGGACCCTCTAATAGGTTTAGCGGGAGCCCTCAAATTAGAGGCAGCAGCTGATGTTGATGGATTTAAGTCCGAAGGTGATGTGGCTGCTGAAGCAGGAGTCGTAGCCTTTGTTAGTGCCTTAGTAGCAGCGGGTCTTGATATGGTGGTCATAGACCCTTTGCTAACTTGCCTTTTTGGTTTTCGGAATTGTCCGAGGCAATTTTTGATTGTTCTTCCATAATTCAAATACGACCACTTACCCGACGTATCAGGCATCGCTGTCTAATTATTAGGGAAGGACTCGGAGGCCATCCGGAGCAGAGTCTTATACTCCAGAAAGCCCACAGTTACTTCCTGAGGCGGACAGGTATCAGAGAGGCTCCGTTAGAATAAGGCCAGTATAGCATATCCAGCATATCCTGTGGGCACAGAAACACATAATACCCGAATTGGGGGAAAGGTTTTTTCGACTCCCAGGTCTAGGTCCGTAGTGTTCTGTTAATTAGCAAGGTCACCTCAAGCAGGAACTGACAGAGAGTTACGCACTATAGTTATTGGTTAGATAGCGCCGTATATAAGGCTACAGCTGTATTGCGCATATTCTGACCCTGCAATGAAAAATGCAGATCTGCAAATACACAGACGCGCGAATAAGTCTGACCCCAAGCACACTCGCACATCCGCACATCGGCACACCTGCACACTTGCTTGACCCCATTATTTTCATAGAATGAATAGAATCTGAGCATTTACAAATGGAAATAGAGTATTTGAGAGTATAAAATAAAAAATAAAATAAATATGTGGTACTTATAAGCCGCGAAGGGCTCTTTGGCCGAGCTTCTCTTCCATTACTGTTAAATTTTGGACAGTGTTAGAAGGGACCTACTTATTTTAGCCGGTTCTGGAACGGCGGAACTCTTGCGACACCACTTTTTCTGAGCTTTGTCACAGAGTTATTTACTTTTTCCATGGCAAATTGTTACAGCCGAAAAAATTTCCAATTGCTTCAAGACAACTGGGTAGCGTTCGAAAGAAAAATCTTTTCGATGGTAAATTTGTTATGCCAACACATTATCCACTGAGCTACGGCACCTACAAAAGAATATTGCAAATATTAATTTTGTCTTTCCACATTATAATACATACATTATCATATAAGCAAAAAATACAATAGCTAAGACAACACGACGTGCGAAACGCAGTAATGCAAAACATCAGTGTCTGTCATATAAAGTTAGAAAACCTATAGTACAATATGCGTCGTAACTTACTTCAAATAACAAAATATGTAATAATCGTAATATTATCAAAAACTTGTTTATTTGAAGAGAAAAAAACATAACAGATAACATCTAAACAAGCAACAAGGAATATTTCTTGGTCTTTCATATATGTACACTTTTCTTCATAAAGAAACTAAGGCGATAGCTTATGATTGGTTTGTTTCTGTATTATCTTGTAATTAGCTTATAGTCAGAACTAATAAATCGACTAAAAGTTAATCGTAGTAATCGTAGGTCTCGGCTTCCTACTGTGTTACAAAAAAAATATCAATCTTGTTAAGATTTAATATAATACATGCAAATTAATGTTTTACATTGAACTTTATTTAAAACAAAAAATAAGTAATTAATTTTTCTCTTGATTTTTATTACATTTTCGTTTTATGTCTCGATCAGAACTAACTGAATATACAAAATTTAGATACAACTGTGCCTTACCAACTAAGCTAAGTCAGCATATTTGTCCAACAGTCACGTTGCGACCGAGTAGTCGGGTTACACATTCCAGACAGTCAATCGCACAGAGAGCGTGAGAAGTGCTTGCTTCACAAAGTATTCCCGCTGGTGACGGATATGAAGATAATAAAAAAAAATAATATTGTTTTTCCACTAAATACCTTAACTCCTCCCTTTGTAAGATCAATCCCCCCGATTGCCATATTTAGTAAGCTGGAAGGTCGTTGGTGCTTTTAAATTCTAATTTTGTTTTACAAGATTATGGGTTTTCAAGATTTGTAGCCTTCATTCTGACTGGTTGTAATATTTACTTCAGGATTAGGCTTAGGTGGGTGCTGTAGCTCAGTGGTTAGTGTTTTCGCCCTCTGATCTGTAGGTCGTGGTTCAATCCCCGGCTGATGCATAACAAATTTAATATCGATAAGATTTTTCTTTCGAACGGTACCCACCTGTCGGCAAGGAATTGGCAATTCTTCCGACAGTAACAACTTGCCATAAAAAAGCTTCTAAAAGAACTCTGTGACAAAGCTCAGAAAAAGTGATGTCACAAGTGTTCTTCCGTTCGGAACCGGGTAAAATAAGTAGGTCCCTTCTAATACTGTCCAAATTTAAGACGCACAACAGTAATGGAAGAGAAGCTCGGCCAATGAGCCCTTTGGGGCTTTAAGTGCCACATATTTATTTATTTATTTAGGCTTGGTTCTGAGTTTTTTAAATGCTAATAACAGACTGACAGTTAATATTACGGACAAGACTAAATTAAAAGAAAATATTACCTTCTCTGTAGTTGATATTGAATTTATTTCATCGACATTATTTGTCTGCAATTCTTTCATCATTTCTAAAGATAACACTTCTTCAAATCGAGATTTATTGGCAGCAAGCTGCAGTACCGCCGGTAGCGGGCTGAAAAATGACATGTCTTTACACACAAAAGTCCTATTTCCTATTGTGATAGTATCATTGTGAAATTGTATTAAATATGTTCCTTCCTGTTAAAGATCCGATGAATTGATTTAAGAATATCACTCTTTCAGATATCTCTGAACCGATTGATTGCTGATTGTTAATTACAGGGCAATTATGCTTTTTGCTGTTAAGAAGTAATGCAATACAATCAGTGTTACTTGTGTTAATTAACTGTTATTACAAATACATAATTGATTGAATTGATTACAATTATCTTTAATATGACAAATTTCATTTTTGCATATAATACTTTTTTCCGAATCAATTTTTACAATAATTTCTTTTTTCTTAACAGGTTTTAGTAGTATTTGGTTGCAAATTTATTTATCTATTGATGGCAAGTTTATTACATACAATATTGTGGATTCGTTTGTAGCTATTCTAATTGAATCAAATCCTAAAGCTTCTTCTAGGCTATTGTAAGGAAACGTTTCAAGGATTGTGTCCTCTACTGCTTTTTTAATTTATTTTATTTTATTCTTCTAGAGAGTGAAAGGTTTTCAAAATTTCGTTAGTAGATTTAGTCAATAAATTAATTCTGTTGATTGAGTCCCTATTGATTAGTCTTTGTCTTTCATTATTTGACAGCAAACCATTAACCTTGTCAACTACTATCTTGTGGTCCTCGTGGTCTGGAGAACCTGCGATCCACTTCAATGCTATTCATAGAATATCAATCGCTTAATTCTTGGTTTTACTTTCCTAAGTTGAACATTAAGCTGATTAATGTCGAGAAGGAGGAAATGCAGTATTGAGATAATTTCTGAAACTCCCTGCTGAACTTCCACGTAAAGATGATCGATTGCGCAGTCGTAATCAATCAGCTCCAGTACATGAATTACCTTTCATTTCTCTTCCATTTTTCACCTTGGCTTTTTCCAAATGAATGAAAACCATTTGCGAGTTAGAGTAATTTAAGCTTTGTATTTCCGATCGGCATGTCATAAAAATTGTAATTAGTGCCACCAGGATGAACGTCATTTCTGTAAAAAAATTAGTTTTGTAATTTATTAGGTTTTAACATTATTTTTATGGATAATTCTATTTTTTTTTTTTTAATTCTGTTGCGGTATTTAATCTTTACTTTATGTCCCAAGTCTTTCTGGACTATTTGCTTCTTGTATCTATGTAATTTATTGCGCTCACCTATTATTTTCTCATATATATATCTGCAGGCTGGTACCTTTTAATTTTATTAGGCGCATTTCTTCCTTGTATTTTTTCTTGAGCTTTCTTCAAAATGTTATCTAAATCATGCGAAACCTTATTAAGGAAAATGTCGAGTGGTTTATGTTGCGTAACAGAGTGAATCGTGTGATTGTACTGTTGTGCTGCTCTAAAGAAAGCTTCTGCCTCATCAATTAAGTGAAATTTTTCTCTCATACACCTGACTATTTCAATGAGTGTTGAATGAACTCTCTCAACCTGTCCATTTCGAGTGCTATAACGAGGGCTACAATAGTAAAGCTGTATGTTTATTCGGTGCAGTATTGCTTTATATTGAAGTGTCCTGAATCCAGGATCATTATCAAGAGTAAGTTTCTTTACTCCAGGAAAACTTTGCAAGACCTCAAGAACCTTTTCTCCCAAGTCAGTATATTCATCTATGAGCTTAATAACTAAAAATTTTGAATAGGCATCTACACAAGTTATGAATTTAAGATTCTGTGCACAAAAAATATCTAGATCAAGGTTCTCCCCCTCTTTGTTGGGAATCGGAGCCTCTCCGATTTGAACTATCTGAGAATGTCTATTGTGTTTGGTTTTATTACAGATTTTACAATGGCTGATATATTCTTTGAAATAGTCTAATATTTTGGGCTAGTAATATTGTTCATAAACCTGCTTATAGTTTTCTTTACAGCATTTATGAGTACAAGTATGTGTTTGTTCCATTATAGTGGCCGTTGGTCAATTATTTGTGAAAATATTTTTTACTGTTTCTCTGAAATCGAAGAGATCTTATGCGGAATAAGATATTGATGTGACCAAATTAGGTTGAACGTATTCTAAAAGGATTGTTTTTAAACTTTCTTTAGTATCATATTCAATGATAAGTCTGGTACGGCCAAAATTTTCTATTGCTTCTTGTGTTACAACTCCTGGTTTAGTTAATCAAATTTGTTGTTTAAATTCACTTAATTGTTTCAATGATTCTATAATATCACTACTTTATACCTAGTGCTGATATTTTGTAATGATTCATTGTCACTAATATTATTGAGGAACTGTCTCGAAAGTTCGTCAGCGACCACATTTTGTGTTCCTGGTTTATACATAACTTTTGGTGCGAATTCCTCAATGAAAGAGTGCCATCTTTTCATTTGGCCATTGGGGTTTCTGGCGGACAAAGCGAATGTTAATGGTTGGCGGTCAGTATGAATTTCCAAATTCGATACCCCATACAGATAATTTCGTAACATTTTTAGGGCCCACATTTGTAGCGTAATTTCTTTCTGTTGAATTAAGAGTTTTTGAAATGAAAATAATGCGCTTGAATGTAAATTCTTAAGTGTTTTACGAAGGAGAGTTTGTAACGCTTTACAAACCACACTGAAACTACAGACTTATTGGGAAGCACCTGTTGTGTCCTTCTTTTAGCAGAACCCTAATCTATAGTTTAGGACTTACCACTTTCTTTTATTCTCTCCTGCTTTCCGTAATTATTTCCCGCGCAACACAATTATTTTTTCAATATAGTTTTTTATTATTTACAGTATACATGTATTTCTTACACAAGGTAGCTTTAATTTTAATAATATGTTATTTTCTTCTACAAAGTTGTTTTCTTTACATGTTTCCTTTTCACAATTTATTTATATTCTTTTTCCACAATTTGACTCTATCAAGGATGTTGTATCCTTCACAATGTGATTACTACCTTTACTTCACTCTAACTCGCTCTCCGAGTCATCCACTTATATTACGTAACTAGATTCACTAACTCACTGACTGCCCTCATTTCAGGCCTTGTCTTAGTTTATATAGCCTAAAATATATTTATCATAATTTACAATATAACCCTATAAGTATAAAAGAATTTGTGAAGAAATTGCAATTTTTAAGTAGGTTAATTCATTGCAATTTCTTCATTAAGTCAATTCATTGCATTTGCAAGGTCATAGTAGTAGGTCATATAAGTTATTTTTAGTAAGTCATCATTATTATTTGTAGTTAATACTTCTTGTTGCAAATATTGTGCATGCGTTCAATTTTATGTATGCCTGGTTGTTTCTTATTTTGTTTTTCTTTTTGGCTTTTGTTTTCTTTTCACTGTGTCTGGTTGTTGAATTATTTCATAATCATATATCGAGGTACGATGACCCGTTGGTTCTTTTATTATTGTTTATTATTTAATTCATTATTTTTTTCTTATTCTTCGTTCTTTGTTTTTCATGATTGTGAAATTTTTCCACAATCATACAGTGAGGTACGATGACGCTGACCACGCATTTTTATAAATATACTACAACCCATTTTAGTCAATGATAATTACATTATGCATAGTGTATTGATTATCATTAACTAATGGTTACACATAATAAAATAACATAATAATAATAATAATATTACTATAACATTTGTATTTGTATACTATAACATTTGTCAAAATACATTAATTAGATGAGCATTATTTTGACTCACAACATCCCTCCACCCATTATGAAGAAAAAATTATCAATTTGAAAGATTGATCGTTTTTTTCTTTTATAATTGTGTAGATTCAATATTTTTAGTTAAAACGTATATATTGTGTATTTATATGTGTATCTTAATATTTTATACCTATTTCTATAACTTATTAACGTCTACAAGCAATCTACCACTTCGGATGCTGATTTTCTTGGTTCCCTGTTTCTGTTGAGCCACTTTCTTCTGTTGTACTATGATTAGACGAAGTTCTCGTTAATTCCGCCGTTGCTTTATATTGTGTTCTCAGTGTTGAAACTGCTTTAATGTGTTGAAGAGGATTTATTTGGAATATGGAATTTTACTCGCTGCACTGCACTCTTTTATCTTTGCGTTTTCAGGTGTGATGTTGACCATTGTTGTAATTGGCTGAGTTGTAGAACTAATTTTTTTTTTCATCGTTGTTACTGTTGTATACCACCTTGATTTCTTGCTCACCGTGTTATACCGAGTTGTCCAACGTTTGAATGGTTATTACATTACTCCTTTGAAGCATCAGCGTTTTTGTTACTCCATTGTAGCATCAGCGTTGTTGAGGTGTTATCGTGTCTCCTTTTTATACTCGTGTGACTGACGATTTAATCTGCTTATTAAATGCTTATCTTTGCAATGTTTATACTTTAGCACTATTTACAAAATAGAAGCTCAATGCACGTGTTTTGTCAGGTATGTACATTTTCTTTCAACATACCGCATTCAATGGATGAACAAGATCTTGCAGTGTGATTTTTTTGTATGCAACACCGTTAAGATATATGGTTATGTGATACCCTGTAACCCATTGTCAAATGCACGACAACTGAGTCAATAATAGGAGTTCACTATCCAGATAAAAACGTAACACATGAGTCTTGTATGTACACACTGTGTATTGCTGCTGCTATATATCGAACAGTCCAAGTATTTCATGAGAATGCTGCTTATTATGTTGATTTTATTTAACGCTGTACTACTTGGTTCAGGATATTGGAACTTATGTATATATATGTAACTTCAACTCGTTATAAATTTGAATTTTGTTCTATAAAATTTATAGTTATGTTTTTACAATGTTATATAATTTTACTTTTACACAAACGGTTTCCATATTCATTGTATATAATATAAGTTTTATTTATTAATTATATATATATATATATATATATATATATATATATATATATATATATATATATATATATATATATATATATATTTTTTTTTTTTTTATTTTTTATTTTTTTTATTTTTAATTTAAAAACTTGCATCGTTGTTTTACATATCGTATAATTCAACGACAACGTTGCAATTCCCTTTTGTTGTAATAACCAACTTTTCTGTACTATTCGATTGTGCATATTTTCATCTCAGACCGTGGAAGACGGAATGGTAACCCGTTATGTTAATTCTCTCAATTTATTCTATAACGTTTGTCTCCTATTGCTATGACTGACCTATTTTTTATAACGATTTCCTAAACTTATGTATTTCTATACAAACTCGAATTTAACTATTTAATTGCTTAAAATGCTTGACTAATTAATGTGCCCGTGCTCATGAGTATCCACACACCGAATTAGAGTTCAACGCGATGTATTGCAACAGATATGGTTATACACATGACCATGGCAACTTGCTCTATTATATGATCTGAACGTTAACTAATAGTTCTTACTTCATTCTATTGTATTTTATATTCTAACTAAAAAAAAAATTTTTTTTCTTCTACCATAATCAATACTAATTCGTTAAACTACTATTACTTGTTTTAGTAAATTATTATGGTACTTTTTACCATTTTGTCCGATTTTGATAGTTGTCGTTACTGGACTGTCCACATGTATCACTTCGTATGGCCCAGTCCAGATGGGACTAAATTTATTTTTCCTAGTCTGATTTCTCAACAATACTTTATCACCTATTTTAAAAATTATTGGGTGGATTCCTTTGTCGTATTGAATTTTAGCTAATTTCTTTGCTTTTTCCTGATTTTGCCTCACTAACTCATGTGACCTTTGTAGTTGGTGTATGGTCAAGAAGCGTTTTTCTTAACCTCAAAAAACAAAAGCTAAATTAGCTACGAAGCCGATATTAATTGCTATAAAACAGAGCGATGTGTAAGGTTTGGTTGCCATCAAAAAACTAATTTATTATATTATATTCAAACACGTAAAAGTATGATCTCAAAGAACAAAGCATAAGAGAATTGACTAACGGTTAATTCTTATTTCATCAATTATATTAAATAATATTCATCTGTTCCATTATATTAAATACATAAGAAAAACAATTAACGGGTCAATCGTAGTATATACAGGGGTTCTCAAACCATGGCCAAACAGTTATAGTACAGATGTTCTTAACGTTTGGGTTTGTGACTCAACATCCCGGCCCCGTTGAAAGGATTTTCAAGCAGTGCAAGCTTGTGAATAGGATGACGAATTATTCCCCTCGAAGTGCGTACGTCGACCACTCGAACGCGTGCATCCTTCCCATATATAGCGTTGACGACTGGCCCCATTTGCCATCGTTGTGGTGGCACGTTGTCTTCATGGATGATGACCAGTGTGTCCTTTGCTATATTTGCGTAGTTATTAGACCACTTCGTTCGTGCTTGGAGTTCGCTGATGTAGTCGTTCGACCACCGATTCCAAAATATTTGCTTTAACGCTGTGATTTTAGCCCATTTCTCGTTATGGTTGATATTGTCTGATACCGTCGCTCCGGAAGAGATTTCAGCGCATTGCCGATTATAAAATGGCCTGGAGTTAAAGCTTCGTAGTCGCTGGGGTCGGATGAAAGGGGTGCTATGGGATGAGAATTTAGCACAGCCTCTATTTCAACCAACACCGTCGTGAGCTCTTCGAATGTTAGTCTAGCATTCATGATGCTGCGATTCAAATGACCCTTGGCTGATTTTACTGCAGCTTCCCAAATACCGCCAAAATTAGGTGCTCTAGACGGTATAAAATGAAAGTTAACAAATTCGTTAGCACAATACTTAACGATGACGTCTTGAGTTTCGTTCTTGAAAATGAAAACTTTCATTTCCGCAAGCTTGCTACAAGCGTCGACAAAGTTTGTTGCGTTGTCGCAGAATATATCCGATGGAAGACCGCGCCGTCCAATCATCCGTTTAAGCGATGCCAAAAATGCATCCTTAGATAGATCTGACACGACTTCGATGTGCACAGCCTTTGTCGCGAAACACACGAAAATAGCGATATAGGCTTTGTAGGGTGCTTTGCCTCTAATACGAAGATACACGTTGATAGGTCCGCAATAATCGATGACACAGCGTGCGAACGGGCGAGATGGTGTCAAACGTTCAACAGGTAGATTGCCTATCATTTGGTGGAGTAGTTTTGGTTTATATCGAACACAATGGATACATGATCTTACGGTGCGCCTAGCAATATCACGCGCATTGACTATCCAAAATTGAAGACGAAGTAAAGCTACCAACGCTCTAGGTCCTGCGTGGTAATTTTTGATGTACATATGTCGAACGTAACGTGTGACGAATTTACATTTGCTTGACAACAAAATAGGGTGCTTCTGGAAAATCTGCTAATTCAAGTCGCCCGCCAATTTTTAGTAATGCAAATCCATGAGTTGAGTCCAGAAAGGGGTTTAAATGACGTAGCTCGCTTTTTGTCGTTGGATCTCTTTGCAACAGATGAATATCTTCAGCAAAGTGTTGTTGTTGCACATTCCAAACAATACAATGCAAAGCATGACGTAGTTCATCAGAAGAAAGAGGTCCGTTCACGATTTTTGTTCTATTCTTTTCAACCATTGCACAAAAACGTAGCATCCAAGCAACCAGACGGATTTCACGAGTGTGAGAACTGCATCTGTCGAGATTTTCGAGAATGTAATTATCGCTAATAGTTACTTTGAACATTGATTTTCGAGTTTCCGAATTTACTATTTCCATATTGACGTCATCACTTGGTTGTAGGCCATTTGCTTATGTCTTCGGACAGACGCGGGAGGAGCAGTATACCAAATCGAGGTGGAGAGTTCGAATGCCGTGCTTCCTCTGGACACAATGTGTGCTGGATTGCTTTTCGTCGGAACATGTTTCCAATGAGCGTCTGCAGTTAGATCTTGTATTTCTGATACTCTGTTGCCAACGAAAGCAGAGAGTGTAGCCGAATGCAACTGGAGCCACAATCTGCGAGTCTGTCCAAAGAAAAACTTCAAAACTATAATTAGTAAAAATTGGCTTAATTTTTGTAAAAAGTCTAGCAAGGAGTAGTGCACCGCAAAGCTCCAGCCTTAACCTTAGCGATTGCCGTTTAGTGGGCGTCTTGACTTTGCTGTCAGAAGACGAACGCGAACAATGCCAGTGATTTCTACTATGCGTGTGTAAAGCCAGAATCCATGTATCTGACGGAATTTCATATCAGGTGACAAGCAATATCTTTGAATTTTTATCGAGGCAAGATTCGACAAATTATTGATGAATGTTAGCCAAGCTGTTTGAATATTTTGGGGAACCGATTCGTTCCAATCGAGTTTCATTAGCCATAACTCCTGAAGAAGAATTTTAGCTGTTACAATTACTGGTGCTAACAGGCCAAGTGGGTCGAACAGCGACGAAGCAGTAGATAGAATAGATCTCTTCGTAACACGATTGTCGAAAGAGTGCTTTGGTTGAAAAGAGAATACAAAATTATCTTGAATTTGATCCCATTTAAGCCCAAGTGCACTAGTCACAGAAGTATCGAGGTCCAAATCCTTGACGGTGTGTTCACCCCTGAAACGCTGATGGTTGGAGTGCCATTTCGCCAACTCAAATCCACCTAATTTCAACAATTCCGTTACCTCATGCTTAATACGTGAAAGCTCTGTAAGCGAGTCAGCACCACACAGCAAGTCGTCAACGTAAAAAGATGAAATGACGATGTTCGAACCAGTTACGCATTGCGATGCATATTGATCGGTGAGATATTGCAGACTTCGTACAGCAAGATATGGAGCGGCTGACATTCCATATGTTACCGTATTAAACTGAAAGTTTTGGATTTCCTGATGAGGCAAACTTCTCCACAAAATGTACTGAAACCTTCGATGTTCTTCACTTACTAGCACCTGCCTATACATTTTAACGATGTCGACAGTGAGCGCAAACCGATTTAGTCGAAATCGAAGCAGAAGAATTACAAGCTCATTTTGTATTGTTGGTCCAATCATTTGGATGTCATTGATCGATCACATGATCGACAGTGATGGGGAATGTAGTAATAAGGCTCGTTTAAGTTAGGATTTTGAATTGCACTCATGTGGCCCAAACTTTCATACTCATCCATGAATGTAATGTACTGTGTCCTGAGATTTGGAGAACGCAACAAGCGACTTTCTAGCAAATTGAATCTTCGCAAAGCTGTAGTGTAGGAATCACCCAAGCAAGCAGCTTGGGTGATTCCTTGAATGGCAGCTTGACTATGATTCTGCCATTAAGAGTTCGAGCGACAGTGTCAGTATACAACATCTCACAGTTGTGTTGCTCATGGGTCCATTCATTGATTTTTGGAGCAACTTCTTCGATTTGCTATAATCGTTCCAATTTCATATCTAGCATGCAGGCACTTCCTGTTGAATGTGTTAGTACTTGTTTGGTAGCGACCGGAAACGACCCAGCCTAACAACGTCTTCTGCAGTATTGGTAGATTATAACCAAGTTTAATTTGACCTACAGAAAGTATTTGTTAAATTGGTCATCGGCGAGGACAATGTTGGATGGGATATCCCATGACGAAGTATCTATCTCTGGTTCCGGCTGATATGCGATAGCGACGTGATGCAAAACGTTAGAGGTAATTTTTTTATATTGGTAGAGGTCTTGTATTTAATGTTTGTAGATGACTCACCAATGCCTTGAATCTCTAGGTTCTGTTTGCTCCGCGGAAGATTCAATTTTGGTGACAATTCATCAGTAATAAAATTTACCTGTGAGCAAGAATCTAACAATGCTCTGCCGGGTTGATAGTTACCAGATGCCTCACGAACCAATATCATAGCGGTTGGGAGAATGATATGGTCCAACGATGAGTTATTCGTGTGCGTATGAACGGCGGATGGCAAGATTGAGCTTGACGAGTCTGTCGAACCCCAGCGATGAAGCAAGGTATGGTGTTGTCGAGAGCAAACCCTGTACTTGTGCGATGATGAACATTTCGACAGTTGATAACCCTTTGATAGGCAATTAATACAAAGGCTCATCTTCTTTGCATGGTCAAAACGTTGCGCTACATTTAAAGCCTTGAAGCGATCGCAGTTATGTATTTTGTGGTTGGTACTCGAACATAGCGAACATGACGAATTTGAACAAGCAAACGAGTAACCCTTGTATTCATTCTTGACTTTGGGTACCTTTACAGCACTGTGGCGTACAGGCGCAGCAGTATGTGAGTTGTCAATCGAGTCTAAGTACTGACAATGCCTCTCCACAACATTGGTGCAATCGCTCCAAGTCGGTAGCGTTTTAAAGTCTAATGACTCCTTCCATTACCGATTAGTCTCATCATCGACGTTCTGCAAAACCAAATATATTAGCATAGCTTGTGAAATCTGATTTACAGTTCCCAATGATAACAATGAACCGTAAATAGCAGATGTTTTCTAAAAATATAAGTGTCGGGTTAGCATACCGAGCCTTAAGTCTTTCTAAGGCCTTTGGATAGTTTTCGTTCGAGACTTGGACTGCATAAATATTTTCTAATACCTAACCATAACGACAATTGCGCAAATGATTGAATTTTTCAATATTCGGCAGGCTATGCTCGCGATCGATTACTTGCTTAAAAGATGTGATAAAATTTTTATATTCACAATACTTGCCGCTGAACGAAGGGATTTCAAGTTTGGGTAATTTAGAGCTTGACTGTATAACACAAGTGCTATCTGAAAATGTAGTATTGTGGTCTTCAGATAGCTGTGATTGAATAAGCAAATTTGTAGTGATTATAATTCTTAAAAATCCGCACCACCTCCGTCCTCCGATTCCAATTTCTCGATGTCCGATTGTGTTGACAGGATTTGCTTGAAATACGATTCAAGAAACCCTAATCGAAATTTGTATTCAGCTACTGAAAGTATCTTACTATCTGGTCGTAGACTACCTTCCACAATATTCTTGATGCGAGAAATATTCTTTTTTATGTTAGTGAGTTGTTGTTTCAACTGCTCTAAAGACATTGTGTCGCTTTCAGACATTGTAAGATAAACGAAGTTTATATTATGTACTTATGTACTATGATTTACTGGAGATAACAATCAGCAAAATATAAATCGTTTACGTAGTTAACACTATACCGCTATGGGCTAGAACAATAATATGCTGAATGACAACAAGTGGTAGTCCCAATGGACTCGATGACTGCCAATGAGAGCGACGAAAAATTGCAAAAAAAAAACCTTGCGAATGTACGTTGGTGAGCACCTAGTTAGATGGCAAGAACACCAAGTGCGAAATCGACACAATAGAGTAGAGCAGAGGCTAATAGTAAAACCGGCAACGAAGTAGTGTGAAACAAGCGTGATCGTGAAGCAGTAGTAGCGGCAGCAAATAAAAGCGTATGTAGATGTAAGGTTAGCGCACGACAACGTATATGCTAAACGGCAACAACGACTAATCTAGCGGAACGATAGCAGTGATAGCAAGCGAACGTGTGTAAAGAAGTGCGTCTGAATTTACCGAATTTAGTTTGCTTAACGGCAAATCGTGCTGTATTGTACAGTTTGCCAATGGCCTCTCTTCGACCTTGGTTTAATAAAACTCAAACTTTACGAATGCTTGAAGTTATAATAACTACAAGTAGAGTTATACAAGTTTCCAGTGTTAATGAAAAATGTTGGTGATGTTGCAGAGCCTGATGATGACAACCAAGACCAAAACCGACACGATTCACAATTTGATTTTATATATCGTTTCTAATGAAAAACGTAGATTAAAAATGTGGTTTTATTTTTAACGCAATATACAAGAATCGTGCCCCACTTTGGGCGCGAAAAAAATGTATGGTCAAGAAAGGTTTTTCTTAACCTCAAAAAACAAAAACTAAATTAGCTACGAAGCCGATATGAATTGCTATAAAACAGAGCGATGTGTAAGGTAAATAATATTCATCTGTTCCATTATATTAAATACATAAGAAAAACAATTAACGGGTCAATCGTAGTATATACAGGGGTTCTCAAACCATGGCCAAACAGTTATAGTACAGATGTTCTTAACGTTTGGGTATGTGACCCAACAGTTGGTATTTTAATACCTTATTTTGATAATCTGCATCTACTAACCATTGGTCCCAATTAGACCCGTCTTCTTTAACAAAACTCCTAAGATATTATGCTAAAGGTCTGTGGCTCCTTTCTAAAGTACCCTTTGCTTGTGGATGGTACGGTGTTATATGTAATTTTTAACACCCAGCATCTTGCATGTATCGGAAAACAATTTCGAAGTGAAATTCGTACCATTATCAGTCACTAAAATTTTTGGTATGTTATAACGCGCAATAACTTCGTTGTAAAACGCTTTTGCTACTGTGCAGCTTCAGCATATAGCTACGCATTTCCAGATGTTGTCTCTGGAAGAATTCCTATTATGTCCATATATACCTTTTCAAATGGCTTAGATGGTGTATCAGTTAATATCATTGGCATTTTCGTGAGCCTCGAGCTCTTGTTAGTTTGACATTTTTTACAATTTTTAACATATTCCTTAATTTGGCTTCGCATACCTTTCCACCTATACTGTCTTCTAATCCTGAAATAAGCACCCTGATGCCCTCCTAAAGGTGAATTGTGGAAGTTTCGAAGTATCGTCAATATATCCTTTTCATCAGTGAGAAGTTCCGCATTATTGTTCTCCTGATTTTCTGCATCTTCATCTAGTTCTAACTCGTCACCAGAGCTTTCACCAGGCTCTTCTTGGCTTTCGGTTTCGTCGACTTATTCCTCGCCATAGAACGGGTCACAACCATTGTTGACTCCTGATTTGGTTGTGGAACTCTGCTGAGCGCATCCGCGTTCAAGTTCCTTTTGCCTGGTTTATAAATTATTTCAAAATCAAATTCAGATAATTTGTGCCTGAAACGTGCTAAACATGATGTCTGATCTTTCAGATTGGCAATTCCACGTAAGAACTGATGGTCAGTGTAGACTTTGAATGGTCTACCCAGTAGATAAGCTCTATAATTCTTTACAGCCCACACGATAGCCAACAATTCCTTTTCAATTGTGGAATATCTTTTCTCAGTATCACTAAGTGCTCTGCTCGGAAAGGCTATTGGTTTATCTTTTACAA
Organism: Megamerina dolium; assembly: GCA_963854835.1. NCBI lineage: Eukaryota > Metazoa > Arthropoda > Insecta > Diptera > Megamerinidae > Megamerina > Megamerina dolium. The sequence continues at coordinate 13,811,435 of OY978530.1, forward strand.
TTTCACCTTGCGATAGAACTGCCCCCAAGGCTTCATTGCTGGCATCTGTTGTCAGCACGAAAGGTTCGGAAAAATCTGGATAAGCTAAAATTGGTGGAGAGCAAATTGCCTCTTTCAAATTTTCAAAAGCTTTCTGACATTTATCGGTCCATTCACATTTTGCATCTTTTCTTAGTAATTTATTAATTGGTAGCGCTATGCTTGCCATATTTTCAACAAACTTTCTATAATAGTTTACTAAACCTAAGAATGCCTGAACATCTTTCCTATTTCTATGAACAGGAATATTTTTGACACATTCTACCTTACTGGGATCTGGCAATGCCCCTTCCTCAGTGCACTTATGACCTAGGTAAATTATATCTTTTCGCAAAAATTGGCACCTTTCTGTATTTAGTTTTAAGTTATGTTTACATAAGAGTTCAAATAGTCTCCGCAAACGCGATTCATGTTGTGCCAAATTCCGACCGTAGACAACAATGTCATCCAAATATACAAAACAATCTATTCCCTGGAGTCCAGTTAATACATGATTCATTAGTCTTTGAAAAGTAGCGGGTGCTCCTGTTAACCCAAAAAGCATTCTATTAAATTCGTAATGCCCGACACCTGAACTAAAAGCGGTTTTTTCTCTGTCAGACTCTTCCATTAGCACTTGATGATATCCACTGGCCAGATGAAGTGTAGTAAAATATCTACTATGACCTAACTGATCCAATATCTCATCAATGCGTGGAATTGGAAAAACCTGTTTAATGGTAGCATCGTTCAGTTTTCTGAAATCAACAACTAGTCTCAATTTCTTTTTTCCATTGCTTCCAGCCTTCTTTGGAACTAATATTATTGGTGAATTCCATTGGGGAAGAACTGTGAACGATTATTTCATCGTCCAACATTTTATTTACCTGTCTATTAATCTCTTCCTTATGCACTTCTGGTAACCTGTACTGTCTCTGATTTATTGGTGCCTGATCTGCCTTTACTGGTATCGTATGCTTTATACCTGTTGTGTAAGTCAATTTATTATCGCCTTCCAAATAAAACAAATCCTGAAATGACTTGAAGATGTCTTCCGTCGATTTTCTTTCTTCCATATTTAGGTTTGAATCTAACTTAACCGTTTCTAATATTTTGGTAACCCTCTTGTAGTTACTCTTTTCTCTAACGCTATTTATTTTAGAAACTGTATCAGGTTCTATATGCTCTATATTATTAAATTTAACCATATTAACTTTCATATCGTTACACACAGTATAAGATTTCGTATTTGTATTCAGTATTGGTACATAAACTTTATTATTTGTGACACATCCCAATGTCTCACCTAAAAATATCCCGGGAGAAACTTCCTGTTTTTCCACTATAACCGTTTCCATATCGGTGTTACATTTAAGGGATCTATCTTCATAGTTCTCCCTGGTCCCACAACCTCACTGTTGTAGAGTGCTCTATTAGCCTCGTTCAATGATTTAAGAGGTAAAGTCATTAAATGCTGTTTTCGCTCATAAAAAAAATCAGCCTTTTTTTCATAGTATTGAGAATCGATCGATTCCATAAATTGTCTCGTCCTAGGATACCATCTGCAGGTATCCCTCTCTGTTCAGATATTATATGCAATTCTAAATTCCATTCATTAGTCCTTTCATGTTGGACTATTATTGGCCCTAATGTGGTGACAAATCCTCCGAATGCACCACTAAGATTTTTCCTTGGATTCCCTTTCTTGCTAACGTTTTTGTTAATTACTGTTGATTTTACTAAACTGGTATCTGCCCCAGAGTCTACAATTAAAATGAGTTTTCCATTTTTTGCTTCCTCACACGGAAACTCAATGAACACATCATCTACATCAGAGACTCCAAAACAATAACCACGATTGCTATCAATGGATGCGAAAGATGGGTCAACAATCCCTCTGGATGTCTGAATACCAACTTCCACCATCCTACTATCTGACGTGGAGGGTGTTTCAACAATATTTAAAGACGCATGATTGACACCTTCCCTTTTAGCTAGCCTATCTTTAGCAAAATTTTGGGGTTCCCGGTTTATTGGCCGTATCTGGTTTCCCTGAGTCTTTTCCAAGTCTTTGCTTTTGTAGCAATTGGCAATCATGTGTCCGGGCTTCCTGCAAAAGAAGCATTTGGTTTCGAACTTACTCCGATTATGCCCTACATTTTCCTGGCTTCCCTTACTATGATCTGTTTTTGGAGTATAATTCCCTTGCGGCTTTGTATAGTTTGTGAACGACGAACAAGATAGATTGAACTCATGCCCATATTGCTTACATTTTATACAGAAGGGCGTATTTTTCCTTTTAAAACATTCGTCCCTTGTGTGTCCCTTCTTGTAGAAGGAACAGGTAGGAACCTTCCTTTGGCCGTTTTGAGGATTTTCTTTATTCCTTGAGTACTGATCAGCCTTAAATGGCACTTTATTATTTCTGTTTTGGTGGAACGCTACTATGTTACCTGTTTGGATTTGGCAATCTTCATAAAAATTTAATAAGCTATTGATACCTACAGTGGCTCCCACGTTAAGTGTGTAGTGCTGTTGCCCTCTGTTGAACAGGATATTCGCATTTACGGCTTCCTCCGTCAGTTCCTCTAACGTACCTGTCTTACCTAGCATATGTACTTTAAAGATTGGTTCATTAAGGCCTGTTACGAACGATTTCCTTCTGGACCTCTCTAGCTCCTGCAGCAGTGCTCGGTCTTCTTTTCCCCCATATGTGGTTTTGACACAGTGAGTTTCGGCGGTTTTCAATTCGTCTAATATCCTGGCGAACGCTCTTATGCTTTCTTGTGGTAATTGCCCTGCAAACTGGATTTGGTGAGTGATGGGTTCTATATGGGCTATTTTCAGGTATGTGTTTCTTAGAATTCTATATAATTCTTCCAAATTGGCAAATTTTTTCGCCAATATCAAATTAAACGCATCTCCGTATAGACGTTGCTTTATGCAGGATATGAAATCTTCCAACTCATCTGGTTTTATTCCTTTGCTGGCTAATTGACTAATGACTTATGTTCTCAAATTTTCTGATTCAGCTCCAGTGAGTACTGGAACTAGTCTACTAACCATCTGCGCTATCTCGTCTATACGCTGTGTTTGTGGCTGCGAGTTCATAAGTATCTTCCTTACAGGTGTACGGCGGCGAAGAGGTGTCTCTTCTGCTAAACTGCTTCTCTCTCAAGATTTCTTACTTGGGCCTGGAGGGCGCTTAATTGCTCAGTGTCCAGGGAGGTTCTGAGTCTCTTTTTTATAAATTCCTCGGAAATATTTCTCCTTAAGTAATCCTTCTATCTCCTGATTCATTCTGTGGAGTTCTAGGTTCTTTGCGTCTAGCTGTTCAGCTTCCAACCCTTGGTTTACAATCCTTAATCTGAGGTTTCTTATTTGCACCTCCGCTGCATCCAAATTGTCCTTCACGACTAAACTTGCTTCACCCTGTGTTTCTAAAAGGTTTCTTAATTCTGTTAATGTAGCTTCTAGTTCCTCACCTGGTGCTAATACTTTGCCGTGCTGCACTTTCGATTTTATGAGCTCGTATTGCTCGTAAGTACTATGTTTCTTAATTAAATCCCACACCAAAGTGGTTGTGAGTCAAAATAATGCTCATCTAATTAATGCGTTTTGACTCACTACAAATGTTATAGCAATATTATTATTATCATTATGTTATTTTATTATGTGCATAATGTAATTATCATTGACTAAATTGGGTTGTAGTATATTTATAAAAATGCGTGGTCAGCGTCATCGTACCTCACTGTATGATTGTGGTAAAATTTCACAATCATGAAAAACAAAGAACGAAGAATAAGAAAAAAATAATGAATTAAATAATAAACAATAATAAAAGAACCAACGGGTCATCGTACCTCGATATATGATTATGAAATAATTCAACAACCATACACAGTGAAAAGAAAACAAAAGCCAAAAAGAAAAACAAAATAAGAAACAACCAGGCATTCATAAAATTGAACGCATGCACAATATTTGCAACAAGAAGTATTAACTACAAATAATAATGATGACTTACTAAAAATAAGTTAATGACCTACTACTATGACCTTGCAAATGCAATGAATTGACTTAATGAAGAAATTGCAATGAATTAACCTACTTAAAAATTCAGCGTAGGTATCAACAGTGTCCAAGACGCCGAGACTCTTTGTTTGTTGACACTAGATACTTCATCTTGCCCTCATTCACTGTAAGACCCATTCGACGCCAGTCTGTTTTCAACTCTGAGAATGCTGCATTGATTGCACGCATGTTCATGCCGATTATATAAATGTCATCGGTATACGCCAACAGCATGACACTTTTATTAATGAAAGCGACGAAACACCACTGATCATACCACATATTCCTTAGAGGACGGTAGAAAGCGATTACCCCCTCGGCAGCAGTAGTCATGGATTGGGATATATTAGTCTACTGTGCGCATGTATTATCAGGAAGGGGAGTGTTCTGCATAAGCATATCCGATAGTGAAGTTGTAAAACTGTTTGCCGTTTCTGGTGATTGCAGCTTATTGACGTGGACTTCGTTTGTTTTTTGCGACACATAAACGTGTTCGAACCTCAGGTGCAACAAGGTAGTGATCTGAGTCACTGTTGGTACCACGGATCGATTTAACGACCATCATATTCGAAATATGCCTTCCGTCGATCAACACGTGATCAATTTGGTTCTTCGTTCGCTGATCTGGTTTGAAATCTGCTACTGCTAATTACCAGGTTCCGTGCTGCGGCGTAGTCGATCAGCCTCATTCCGTTATTGGAAGTGTTCTGGTGGAATTCCGACAGTTGGACCAAAGGTACCTTCCTTGCACGATTTTGATATCGTGGAGGGGCAGCGATCATAAATTTCTTCGAGGCGCTGAAAGAAGCTCTTTGGTCGCAGCGTCCTTCTCATCCGTTGGAGCGTGCCTTTATGTGGATTGTTGCCAGCCACTCGTTCACAGGTGTGAACCGTGAGACAAGATGACGTAGTCTATTACTGACAACAAATCCACATCCGAGTTTGTGCTTCTCCGCATGGCAATTGTAGTAAATATCACACGATCCTATTTTAGAGCAACTCCGTCCCGTCTATCGCATTTCCTGAAGTGCGGTGATATCAGCCTTATATTTTTCGAGGACATCAACCTGCCCTATAAACGGGCCGGACATTCCACGTGCATATCCCTAAATCGTGGTCCATATTTCCTTTGCGGTGAGCGGCAACAAAAGGGGTGGTGTTTATGTCAGGCACTGTTTGATTTTTCATTGGGGGAAGCTTTTATGTGGTGTGTCCCAAGGCCAAGCAAAACATCTAACCGAGGAGGTTTTCACCACTCACTTCAGCCGTCTCCCAGACGTTGCAGGGTGGTCGCCACGTGGAGGATCCCCATTGAAAATTGAAGGTAACATCACATAGCAAGCAGAACTAGCTACATGGTGGCACCCTCAGTGAAGATGCCGTCACATAGCGCAAAATAAACTATATGACATCCAGTGAGTTTACTTCAGATGGGTTCAATAAGGATTGCGTTACCTCCACCTGCCTGAGGTAATTAGAAAAAATTGCCTTGAAATGTGAGAATATACTTGTTTCCAGATGTCGTCTCTGGAATTCCTACGATATCCATATATACCTTTTCAAATGGTTTAGAATGTGTATCTCGGTATCACTAAGTGTATCACTGCTCGCAATGGTTATTGGTCGAACTGCACTTAGAGCTTCATTGCTGCCATCTGGTCAGCACAAAAGGTTTTAAAAAATCGGATAAGCTAAAACTGGTGGAGATCAAATTGCCTGTTTCAAATTTTCAAAACATTTCTGACATTTTTCTGTCCATTCAAATTCCTCGTCTTTTCTAAGTAGTTTGTTAATTGGCAGTGCCATCTCTGCAATGAACTTTCTGCTATAGTTCACTGAGTTTGAACGCCTTTCTTATTTTATGGAACAGGGATATTCTTAACACATTCTATTTTACTAGAATCTGATAATACCTTCTTCAGTGCATTTGTGACCTCTTTTCATAGAAATAGGCACTTCTCTGTATTTAGACTTTAAGTTATGCTTACGTAAGACTTCTAACACTATTTGTAAGCCCGATTCATGTTGTGCCAAATTCTTTAATGCTGTTTATTTTGAAAGCTATGTCATATTTTACGTGTTCCAAATGATTAAACCTAACATAATCATATATTTTTGAGTTCATTATTTACAATATACGAATCTGGAGGTACTTCCTGTTTCTCTACTATAACTGTTTCAAATTTTGTATTTCCTTTAATGAAGACTACCTTCATAGTTCTCTCAGGTACTACAACCTCACTGTTGTAGAGTACACGATTAACCTCGTTCAACGATTTGAGAGGTATAGTAATCAAATGCTGTTTTCGCTTACGGAAGAAAATCAGCTTCTTTTTCATAGTATTAAAGACCGAACGGTTCCATAAATTGTCTCTTCCCGGGATACCATCAGCAGGTATCCCAATCTCTTCAGATATTAAATGTAATTCCAAAATTAAATCTTAAGCCATCCCACTAAGAGTTTTCCTTGCATTTCCTTTCTTGCTAACATATTTAGTAATTACCGATGATTTTGTTAAACTGGTATCTGTCCCAGAGTGCACAAATCAAATGAGTTTTCCATGTTTTGCTTCCTTGCACGGAAACTCAACAAACACATCATTTACATCAGAGACTCCTAAACAGTACCCACGTTTACTATTACTGGATTGGAAAGATGGGTCAACAATACCTCTGGACGTCTGACTAACAACTTCCTGAATTTTGCTATCTGACGTAAAGTGTATGTCAACAATCTGTAAACATGACTGACCCCTGCCACCTCAGCTGGCCTATTTCTAGCAATGTTTTGGGGATCCCGATTTATTCGATATAAGTGGACCCCCCGTAGTTTTCCTGAGACTTTTCCAACCCTTTGCGTTTATAACAGTCGGACTTACTGCGATTAGGCCCCCTGCTCTCTTGAGGATTTGTCACCACATTAGGATCAATAGCAGTCCAACACGAGAGGAGTAAATATTTGGTTTTAGAATTGCATTTAATATCTGAAGAGAGTGGGATACCCGCTGATGGTATGCTAGGAAGAGGGCAATAGAATACTACACACCAGTGAGGTTGTAGAACCTGCCAGAACTATGAAGGTAGTCCCTATTAAAGTAAATACAAATTTCGGCATAATTATAGTAGAGAAACAGGAAGTAAATCCTGGAATATATTTAAATGAGAAATTGGGCAGTGTGATGGACGACATAGTGTATGTCCCAATGCTCAACACGAATACAGATTTATACATTGTATATATATATATAAATATTGTAACGAGTATCGATAGTTGATTACTCATCACTATTGTGACTGACTCTATTGGCAGCATCGAAACGAATGTCAACAAAAAGAAATAAGCGATAACCAGAACAAGCCAACGAGAAAGGAAGAGAAGAATCTCGATAAAGGAAGATTCTGGGGTGTTGCCAACAGAGTATAAATAGAGCCAGTGTTGAGAATTGAAATCAATCTACTTCCGAACGTGATTGCGAAAACATTGATACAGAGGCAAAAGTTGCAAGTACATTTAAGTGTTATAGTAAATAGTTGATTGTAAACAGTGTTGATTGTAAATAGAGATTATTAAATAAATTGTTGCTGTATATAGTTGTACAAAATAAGTGTTGCAGTTATCATTAACAGAATCCAGTGATCGAACAAGGTAATTCAAATAGAATTAAACGCTCACAGAATAAAAACGTAACAATATATATATATATATATATATATATATATATATCTTTTAGGGATTAGCCGAATCAGACCACTTATATGGGTCCCTTTTCGTCCCTCAAATCGTGTGTTAAGTATTTGTTCGGTTGCTGAATTCTTCTATTTCCTTCCTAATAATAACATCACGCGTTATTTCAAGCATGTCTTCGTAGGGTATGTTCCACATTTCGAGTTTATCAATAAATTGGAGACCCAATGAAGACAACCTCTTGCTTGCCAATGCAGAACACTGGCACACTATGTGCGCCGCTGTCTCTGCCTCTTCCATGCATAATCTGCAAATATCAGCATCCTCCCCTCCAACAAGACCCATCTTGCTGAGGTGGTACCTGATTATACATACATTGTATATAATAAGCTTAAAATTAATAGAATTAAATTTAATAATTTAGAACACGTAGAACACCACAAAAGGGTTACCAAAATATTAGAAATAATTAAGCTATACAAAATATTAAACATTGAGGAAAAGAGATCTATAGACGGCATACTTAAGTCATTCCACGATTTATTTTTCTTTGGAGGCGACACCACAGGTATAAAACACACAATACCAATAAAAACAGACCAGACGCCGATCAACCAAATACAGTACAGTCTACAAGAAGCGCATGAGGAAGAAATCAATAAGCAAGTAGACAAAATTTTATGTATGAAACAAACTGTCATCACATATATAAAAAAATAATGGTGTTGTAGATTACCTTAACGACATTAAAATAACAGAATTTGTATATATGTATTACATCGTTATTTTCTTAACTAACGCAAATAATAATAAATTATTATGAATAAAAGCGACCAATATTAGAAAGTTATAACTTTGGAGCTGTATGTAGCTGACAGGCTCGTGGTAAAATTGGGGTTGAGATATAAATTAAAATGATTTTTGTTTTTTTCGCGTTCATTGCTTTATCAATCCTCTCTTGTATTCTTAAGGTTTCCAGTGTATATGTAATAATTAGGTTTTTCCATGTAACTGCTTCGTAGCACATCTCTAAATAGATGTCACTGACAACAACAGCATCTGTATTCATAAAACTACAACGCGTTTATATACAATATCAGCAGATAAGACAGCAAAAAATAGAAACTTTAAACGAGTAGAAGCGGCAACACACAGTAGCGCAATAATTATTTTTCTTAATTTTATCAGACGTTTCTTTGTACAGTTAAATAACTAAATTAAACAAAATAAAATAAATATTAAAGCTAAAAAAAACAGAAAAGACGGAATTAGTACATGGTGTCAGAAGTGAACTTTACGATTTTTGTACCAGCATTGTAAATAACTAATGTAAAAAAAGTACAATAACAAAGAAATGTGTCTCATAATATCAAGAGCTCTGTGCACCGGAACCGTTAGATGTTATAAACATGGGAATTTCGGGGCCTACGTGGAAACAGAAGTTCTATGTTTGGCTCAAATCCACAAAACGTGACGCGGATGAGCAAGAAGATCAAGTGGCAGCATTTTTGTAACTGATTGGAGATGAGGGCTTGAATATTTATAATACGAAATTCCTAAACGACAGTACATCAGATGTAATGTATGGTATAATAAAAAATGAGAATGATGAAATAACAACGCGGGGTCAATTATCTGTGGTCGTCAAAGCGTTTGATGATTATGCGACGGACGTCAAAACGAAATGAGTCTATGGAATTCTTCAATTTTATGGCAATCAAACAAGGACAAAGGCAACGTTTTGTTGAATTTGCGACTTGGTTGCGTAAACAGGCTTTGTTTTCGATCTTAGTAGATCGAAAGTTACAAGCAAAATTATTGGATGGTACTCATGACACATTAACAAGAGTTGTAGGCACATGCAAGTCATTTGAGGCAACGGACATTCATAAAAAATTACGGAAACATCAACGGCCAGTATTTTTATGGAAATTGCTGACGAAACGAGTGCAAAAGAAAGTAATCAAAATAAATCAAAAATGAAGCGCTTCAACAAGGGTCAGTGCGGTGCTGGCGGAAGGGCACGCCAACATATATACGGGTCATCAGCTTCAGGGGCTAGAAAAGAATCAGTTGCTGTCATCAATGGTGTGATTTGGAGTAAGTTACATAAAGGTGCGTCAAACAAATTATACTGTGGTAATTAAGATATATAAATTGAAAATTTATCTTTTAGAATAAATACAGCACAGCAATTAAATGATATTAGCTGGGTTAAAAGATATCAAAAATAGGTTCACGAATAGTGGAATTTTTAATGGATACTGGAGCGGGTGCCAATTGCATTCTTGTTCGTTTTGTCAGGGCATTAAAGGAAGATCCGACAATAGATAAAGTAGATTGGAATAATATTCTGTTAACCGATTACAATAATAAAAAAATCAAAACATTTGGATTAGTTGTATTAAAATGTATTGATCTGAAGACTGCTACTGAACATGATACCTTCTTTGTTGTTGTTGATGATATATGTTGTCCGGTATTTGGATTAAAGTCGTGTATATCGCTAGGACTTATTAATCGCTGTGAGATAAATAACTCTTTTTACCTGATTCTGATTTATCCTTTGTCGAACAGCATACGGATGTTTTTACCGGTATTGGGTAATTTCCAAGTAAATCAAACTTATTTTTGAGGGAAAATTCACAACCAAAACTTCATTAACGTAAACGTTTCCCTCAAGCATTGATGAATAAATTACGTGATATTGTACGGCTTCAACGTATGTTTATGTTTTTATTGAAATACCCACAAATGTCAGTTGTCTATACACCTAGTAAAGAAATGCTAATTGCAGACTGTCTTTCGCGAGCACAATTACCTGAAGCAGTTGAGTTTCAGAGTCTTTCTGGACTTTTTCACACGGTGATCAACAATATTTGCATTAATAACGATGATATGGAATTATCTCAAAAACGAGAGTGTTAAGAACAACTTCAATCCCTTCAAGATTTAGTGGAACATAACATTTGCTTCTTTAATATCTCATTGCAATAACAATATGAAATATGAGTAACCTTCCCTAAATTTGTTTTCCGACCAATTGACAGACGTTTCTCTAGTTAAACAATCGGACATAGAAAAAATTTTAGTTGGTTGAAGTCCCACACTACTTAAAGGTCTTCGATGCTTTCTTTTTTAAAAAAAATCTGCTTTCTATGGGGAGATATTAATTCTTAGTTTTACTAAGCTGCATACTTCAAATGAAAAAGTTTTATGGTTTTTAAAGGGCTTTAATTTTATGACATTTAAACAATATCTTAATTGTAACAGTTGAGCTGAGGTGGCAACCTTTATATTTTATTTATTGTAAGATGGCCATTCTAAAGAATTTTTAGTATGTATAATAAAACTTTAGTTGGTAAATAGCAATAAGAGAGTCAACTTCATTTTTTAAACACTAGCGTGTACATACAAGCATAACATAATAAATAAAAGAAAATATAGAAAAATGTGTGTCTTTGTATTAAATTAATGCTGAAAACTACAAACGAACAAAAATTAAAATATGTCCACTGGCGGCTCCTATCGGACGCAAAATCTGAGATAAAAACAAATACCAAAAATGAATTCAAATTATCATAGAAAAATAATTACAAAAATTTCAAGTGCCTTGAAAATTATATACAAACCGAATTTTTTCACATAATAATCAAATTCCGGGTGCGGTAGTTCAGTGGACGGTGCATTGGCCTTCTGATCGGTCGTTGGTTCAATCCCCGGCTAAAACACATATTTAATATCGTTTTCTTTCGAACGGTAGAAACACGGTGCCATGGTAAAGCTTTTAAAAGAGCTATGTGACAAAGCTCAGAAAAAGTGATGTCTGAAGAGTTCTGCCGTTCGGAATCGGCAGATATAAGTAGGTCCCTTTAACGCTCTCCAGAATTTAACATGCACAACAGTACTGGAAAAGAAGATCGTCCAAAGTGCCCTTCGGTTCCTATAAGTGCCAGATAGTAATTTAAAAAAAAAAAACAAATTCCGGAGTCTCCAAATTGACTTTAGACCTACAGTGGCTCACAGCTTATTTCGTACAGTGTATATATTTTTATGTACATGGCTGTAACATCGAAACTAAAAAACTTATCGATAAGTTTTGAATGTAGATGTCTGTGTATGTGTTTAGTAAACCTAATAAGAAAACGGGGAACCCCAAAAATTGTTCTTTTTGTCATGCAAGAGAGAAAAACTATTGATCAGCTGATTTTCAGCTCACATCTTATTTCGTACACAAACTTCAATGTAAGTAAGTTTCATTCTGCCGCGCAGTTACAAAGTTTTTTTGAATTGTATGAGTTTTTGGACCTTTTTAACTATTATAACAATTTTTATTATTATTATTTTAAATAGTTAAAGTGCTGTAAATTAAACATTTAGCGTTATGGGTCGTCGTACAACGATGGAACAGCGTAAACTGGTAATTAACCATTTTAGGAAAGGTCAGAGTGTGTGAAAAATTGCTGAAATGACAAATTTAAGTGCCTCAACTGTCCAATACATCATTCAACGCTTCGTTCGCGAAAATCGGTTGGAGAACAAGGGCAGAGAAGCACCTAATAAGATTTTCAACGCATCAGACGAGCGTTATATTGTACGAAAAATTAAGAAAAATCCAAAGTTATCCGCTCCGAAGTTGGCTGCAGAGGTTCAGCGTGAAATAGGAAAATCATCCAGTGCTGAAACTGTCCGACGTGTGCTGCGCAATCATGACTTGAACGGTCGAGTAGCCCGAAAGAAACCATTCATTTCAAAAATGAATATACAACGCCGACTTGACTACGCCAAAGAGCATATTATTAAGACTCCTGCGTTCTGGAATACCGTTATTTTCGCGGATGAGTCTAAGTTTAATATTTTTGGCTCGGACGGAATGTCATATGTTTGGCGTAAAGCGAATACCGAGCTAAACAAGGAGAACCTTAAGCCCACAGTGAAGCATGGTGGCGGTAGCGTGATGGTTTGGGCCTGTATGTCAGCAGCCGGAGTAGGTGAATTGGTTTTTATTGAGGGGACAATGGACAAAATGAAGTACCTCGAGATTCTGAAAAACAATTTACTTCAAAGTGCAGACAAACTGGATTTGCGGGAAGAATTTCGGTACTACCAAGATAATGACCCAAAACATAAATCTGGAATTGTGCAATCTTGGCTTATTTGGAACTGCCCACACTTGATGTCTCCACCACCACAGTCACCTGACATGAATGTGATTGAAAATCTTTGGTCTATTTTGGACAATAAAATAAGAACACACAAGATTTCTAATAAGCAAGACCTAAAGAAGGTACTGATGGAGGAATGGAAAAAAATCACACCAGACATCACTCAAAAATTGGTGGATTCAATGCCAAATAGACTCCAGGCTATCATTAACGCTAAGGGATGTCATACTAAATATTAAAATCAACTTACTTTGTTTTTAGTTTGAACTTAAAGAGACTGTACGAAATAAGCTGTGACATGAATTTTCCTATTTTATTCTTATTTTATTTTTTTATAGTGTCAAACACTAAAATTTTGAAAAAGTAAATTTTGGAAAATAAAAAACAAACCTTCCTTTCAAAAATGGCATTTATATTTTGTTCAAATTTTTGCAATATTAGGAATTACGACTGCAGCAATTTTTAAACTGTCACTGTACGAAATAAGCTGGGAGCCACTGTATGTCGATATATTTTTTCGTATTGACAAGATGAATTATAACTTTGACAGCGTGTATCTATTGCGCATTTGTATTGTTATCTTGCACTAACGCACGTTTATCTAAAACTCCGTAGGTGCAGTTTTGTTTGTTTTTAAATGTCAGGATATTGATTTTTCAATCTAGGGGAGAGTGGAGCAAAGATTGTCTAGTAAGATATTTTCGGCGCTAGCGAGCAAAACTGAAAGATATTGAAAAATGTCCGTTAGAAAGCCTATTTATCTGGCTACATTTCCACAATAGATCGTTTTGCTAAAAACTAAAACAACTTTTTTAACTATTCTTATCCCATTAGTGGGGTAAAATTAGTCAACAGTTCTGTATGCTGTAAATGAACGAAAAAAGTGAGAAAAAAGCAAATTAATTAATTAATTAGTTTCTTTAATTGAAACATATTTATTGAAATGCTCGACTCGAAGTGTCGAGCATGAGTGTCCATTGACTCACTGCTGGTCAAGATCGCTGTTGATCGTCGTTTTCGCCCGCGATTCGTATGTTTTCTTGGCAGCGCTGATTGCAATGGCAGTACAGACTCGATCGTCGTGCTAAAATCTCCCTCAAAATGCTGCGTCAAATCGCTTTCTACGGCATTCTTTGCCATTGTGTCATTCAATTCGACGTAAACAGCAACTTCTTGTTCGGAAATGGATTCTTCTTCATTTTCTTCTGCAGTTTCTTCAAAGTTTGATTGGGCGCATTGGGCGATTTGTTACACTGGCAGGCATGAAATCCAAATCTGTGAATTTGTTGTCATTAAATGGATAAATGCCAGTGCATTCGAACCCAGCTTCGATGTTTGCTGGCGTGACAGCTTGTTGTGGCTCATGCAATATCGCCGCAATTTCATTGATTGTAAATGTTCTAGTGGGATGATTTCGCATCCACGTATCGCACGAACGATTGACCGCTGTTTTCAATGGTCCGAACACGCTGCCTTCGAGTGGCTGAAGTTTGTGCGTGCAATGTGGAGGGAATGAGACGACTTGAATGCCATACTCGACGCAGAAATCCAACGCTTTGATTAAGAGATAAGATTCTTGGTTGTCCAGCGATAACAATCTGGGCTGTTCTTTCGATAAACCAACGCACGATTGAAAATGTTTCAAGAATAATAAAAAAGAATCAGCGTTAATCCATCCTGATTGATTTGCTGTGGCTGCTGAATCATGCGGCGCTCCATTTTAAAAACGTGGATGAAAACGAACACGTGGAAAAACAAAGAATGGCGGAATTGCCGCACCAATGGCACTAACGGCAACTGCAATCGTGACGAGTTGACCTCGTTCGGCCGATATTACTTTGCCAATTTGTTTGGCTCCGCATTGCGCAACCACACACTCCGGCGTGTGAACTGTGGTGATGCCGGATTCATCCATATTCCGTATATGCTGTGGTTGTATTTTCAACTCGTCCATAACTTTACCCAAATTTTGATAAAATAGTCCGACGTTGTGTCGATTGAAGCTCGTCGCACGGGCCAAGCTTGTTACTTGTGGCTTGCGAAGTGACAAGTTTGGATGGAGTTTCATGAATGACAGAAACAAATCTTTGCCTGCCATTTTTTCGCTTCTTTAATTATCCGGCACATCGATTTCCAATTTTTCATCAAAACCTGCTGCCAAATTTCGCAAGTCTCTTGTTGACAGACCGTAAAACATGGCACTTGATTCAGCAAATAATTTATTAACGCCGCTTCTTGATCTGCGTTGAAAACCTAAGGAACAACACAACATACACGAATGAGTGAAATGATCGAAATTAATGCATAAGAAAATTACTTGAGTTCGATATTTCGTCGGCATTGGACGGTTAATGTTGTTTCTCAACGTCTAGTAATTCAATTTAAAGATTTCGGCAACTTTTGCAATCGTGGTTCCTTTTTCCACGGCGAGAATCGCTTTAATCAATTGTGTTTCGTTTATTTTTTTATGCTGTCTCTCTCCTCTTTCCTCGCCAGCTGACCGGTTGACGTCCATTCGCAGAGTCGCAAAATTTAATTTGAAATGTTTGGCCGCCTTTCTCACTGTATCGCCGCTTCTGATGGCCGCAATCGCAGTCGCCAAGGCGATCGGCTGCTTCTTTCGCTTGTAATTTCGCACCACTTTGTCTAAAAATGAAAAACAAAATAAAAAAGCCAAAAATAACTATTTTTGCCCCACTCACTCTTTTTCCGACTTTTCACTGATTTCTCAATAAACCGATCAAAATATTGAAAAACGAATATTATATTCTTGTTCAGCAGCCAATTTTACTTAAGGGAACACTCACCTTTCCAATTTTGTAACACCGATGATATTAAAACACACACGATTTAAAACACTAATTCTCATAAGCGCACTGAGAAAAAAATTTTTGCTGTGTAGAGTCTACAAATGGCGGCGCACGCAGCTGAAATTTTTATTGTCAGCACCGGCTGTGAAGCCGAATCTACCATAGAAATGGCGCCATTTTTCGTTCAGTCGTTTAGCCGTGAGAGCCAATAATTATCATTGCCCCACGACTATCTTTGCATCACTCTCCCCTACACCTTTTAATAATTTTTACTATATGTACCTGTTTTAGAAATTTAACACAAGTTATTGTTTTAATTTGCTTTAGACACTTTTTAAAACTATCAACGTAATTTGTTGTGATGAAAATGGTTAAACACAAACATTAACACAATTTTTTGAGCTGATTTTTTTTCTGATCTGCATACACACCTATACGTATGTGGCTATAATCCACACAAACAGTATGTTTATAATTAGGATTTTATTTCATATATTTACTATCTTGCTTAATGAAAATTTTTCGTTATATTAACCGCATTCTTTTGAACGCGAGTTTTAAAAGAACACTGATTTATTTGCCAAACTGCATGCAAAGCAACAACAAAAATAAACGACATCGTCTATTTTAACCGAGTTCAATTCAACTGGCTTATATTTTAGTCGACCTGAGTTATAGTGTTGGAAAGTAAAAAAACAGCACTATTGTGAATAGACTACTGGAATGTGCTTGGGAAATTTCAACAACACGTCAAATTATTGTAAATATAAACAAAAATAAGCAAAGTAAAGAAAGTGCAAATAAAAATTTATTTTAAATAAACGAATATATTTACCACAGATTCCGCAGAATTGTTTCTTTTTTGTTTTTATTTCGTTTATAAATTTCACGAAGAACCATATATACCACCAGCGTTGCTAAGTAACTAAAGGGAAATTATATTCAAGTAAAAGGGAAGTTATATGCGAGTTGGTGTTCTTTTGCAACTCGCTTACAAAATAATGCAGCTATTGTATGTATATCACTGACGCGCACCATTTTAGACGTAATTTGTTGGTTTTCAATCGCTCCTTAGTGATATTTTTGGAATATAATAGTGTTGGGCACAAGTTTTATTTATTTATTTTTTTTTTGTTTTTGGGTCAATACCTTATTATTATTATTATCAAATCACTAATTATGAAAACTCAAAAAAAAAAAAAGAAAAATAACAAAAGAGTAATTCTTTGTATTTATTTTTAAACTAATAAAATTTTCACAAAATATTGAAAAATTAAAGGTAAATTCATGATCATATTAATCTAAGTAAAATTTTTCTACATTAACTAGTTTAATTAAATAAAATAGAGCAAATAAAACAACAAGCATTAATTGTTACAATAAAGTTTTTTAAGAAATATCAATTATATTAAAATTATT